>VYZR01050859.1:0-14406 GCA_013400675.1 Oxylabes madagascariensis | reverse complement strand
TTTTTTTTTCTTTTTTTACAGCCTTTAAAAAAGTAATTTTGTCACTCAATGCACTTTCAATCCAGTAAATTGTAGGAGAAGGCAATTCCACTGGAGGCCTAGCTGGAAGGAAGGAGAGACATTTGCTTAATGCATGCTTAACTGGCAATCATCTTGGCAGTGTCTTAGCCCTGCTGCAGTCAAGGTGGCTTTCATCACTGGAGGTATAATTTGTCTCTGCCTTTCCAACTGCTCCTTCCTTTCATCTCCTGCTCCAGTTTACCTGAACTCACGAAACTCCAGCTCCTGCCCCAAGCCCATGAGGTGCACAGAGAAGAGGAGCAGTGCTCTGTGCTGAGCAGGTTGGTGCCAGCTCTAAATGCTCCATGCTGATGCCAGCTGGATGGTGCTGGTGGCAGCAGAGCTCTGCCTCTGTCCCAGGCTGGCTGTGACCTTTATGCCTTCGGGGCTCCTTGGGGCAGCCACCCACTGTCAATTGTTCCATTGATTTCAGCGGGTATCAGACGAGATCTTTGGTTCCTGAGGGCAGGATTATCAACCTGGGCTATCTAAGGTGAGGGCTCAGCTCCACAGAGAGGTGCATAGATAAGGGACTGGATTTTTGGCAGGGTGAGTTCAGGTACTCAGCGTCGCAAATTCCTGTTTACAAATTCAGGTAGGGAAATCCTCATCCACAGGCGTTACACACTGGCCTCAGGTGTGTTACTCGGGTCCCCCAGTTTGGAAAATACAAAATTATTCTCTCTGTGTCTGTCTACCAAAGGCACCTTCTGTAAGGCAAAATGTAAATCTTTGTTACACTTCTGTGAAGTCACCACTCCACAGCTGGCACATGCCACCTCCATCAGAGCCCAGATCTTGTGCCACAGCCACGTGAGTGATGGAAGAGTGCTTTTGCAAACACAAGGAATATTATGATGATTTTCATCATAATACAGAAATTGTATAGTTTTACTTAGACCTTGTCACGCAAAGCACTCTGAAAAGTCCCAAAGTGCCTTTGAAAAGAGGCTGGTGAAGACCCCCATGCCCTTGTTACTCTTCCTCACCCCTCTATCATCCCAACACCCTGGTCCTTATTTTCTAGGTCATCCAGGCATGGCTTTCTCTCCTGTGAAAATGCTCAGGTCATTTGTTAGTGACAACAGGAGACGGATCTTTTGGTGATGTAAATCAATGTCACTTCAAAGCTTCAATGGAGCGATACTTATTTACACCTTCAGATATCAGATCCTTATGTTTTGCTTTTATGTGTGTCAAAGTTCTTTTTTTTTTCCTGAAAGGTAATGTTTTGTTGCAAATTTCTATAATTAATCAACCTCATTTCTATGGCAATAGACAATATACAAATTAATAAAATAAATATTCCAGCACAGTTTAATTCTGGCAAAGCCATGCTAAAAACCTTTCCATCATTCCTCATTATGAAGGCAGCAAAACGTGCTTAACAGAATATCTTATCAAAATTAGTGAAAACATTAAACTTCCCAAAAAAACCTTCTTTTGAAAAGTTGTTCTAAGCAAGTTTCTAAAATCTCAGAAGTATTAAATCCTCATTAATATAAGCTCAATGTATTTATGGTGTCAAAAATGTGTTTTATAAAAGCCAAAAGCAGAGTTGCACAAGTTGCCTCATTATCAATAATCTAGCATCGTCCCTTTTATGTGTCATTTCTTTACACAATATACTATCATTTATGACTTTTAGCAAATACATCATGGCAAAGGATTACTCTCATCAGAGGCAGTCTTTGAAAAGGATATGCTAATTTCTAGAGAGCAAGAAAACATCAAAACAGTGCCAGCAAATAGCCAAGGGACTTTCATGTCTTAATATCCTTCAGAAGTGCTTTATCTCCTAGTGCAACGTGTATCATAGTATAAACAGGAAATGAAACAGCCAAGGCATCAAAGAACCACCAGTGCATGGCTGTAATTTTAGATCAGGTTTAATAAAGGTTATCTGCAGCAGGCTAATCAAACAAAAGGGTGTATGTTTTAAAGCGCCATTTGATAATTTTCATTTAAGGCTCCCGATCAAAGAGATCCTAACAATGTCTTACTGACTCCAGATAGATCCCTTTGCCTCACTTTTCAAAGTAGCTTCGTTTATTGCTGGTAAAACTGGTTTTGATGTTCTAATTTTTTAGGTGGAGGAGAGATCAGAAACTGCTCTGGTTTCCTGTGCACCTTAATTTGAAAAGCAATAGAAGGAGAGCTGAGAAGGAAATGAGCAAACACAGCGAGGGTCAGGAAGATCTCAGGGTCACTTTTGTGAGCTCTCCGTGGACCTTGATGCCCAGACAGGGGCTTCCATCCCAAACAGGATGTAAGGAGAGGAGACAAACCTGGACAAGACTGGGCCAGGTCATTGACTAGTTAATGGGAAGGCAAAATACCCTGGAAGTGAGAGACGGAGGGGAAAAAAAGAGTAGCTTGATCTTGGCTGGTTGCTGGGGAAAGGCAGGAGGAGCCAGACAGGCTTCTTTTTGTGACACTTCTCATCCTTGGCCAGCAGGAGAAGCTCCACTGGCACCATCCACGCACCACTGAGGAGGGGAAAATGGCAATTTGACTGTCCTACCCTAGGACAAAGCCTGCAGAGCTTTTGCCTTGTGTTTTGTGACCGATTCCTGGATTGCACTTTCAGACCAAATCTGATTCAAGTTCCTGGAAAAAAAGGGCTGTTTGCTGATGTCTGAAAGTGGAGCAATCCCACCAGGAGACACTGAGAGAATCTACCCTCTTGTAGCAAGGGAGAGGCTTCTTTGGGATGCCAGTGGAGTCTTCTGTATTCCTGGTTTATTAATTATTCTGTTTGGGGAGCAAAGAGGGAGACGAGAAATTTCTCCAAATGAGAGCTTATCAAAATGGTTTTATTTCTGGCAAGGCTGATATATCCAAGGAGCTGAGCATACTTCTAATATTTTGTCAAAGCTTTCTGCACCACTCAAGCCCAGGGATGTTTCAAACTGATTTCCACACAAAGAAGATGCTTCCCATTAAATAGGAATGCTCGTCTTGAAAATAAATATCTCCCTGCCATGGGAGAGTTATGGTGGGATGGCTCATGGAAGAGCAGGAAAAGCTTACAACCATCCCAGTTATCAGGTGCAGGCAAGTCTGACTGTTTTGGGGAGAGATCTCAGCTTTTTGGGGCCAGCCTTCCTCAGCTGTGTCCAGAGGCAGGGGCTGGGCAGGCTCAGCACCTTCTTTGCATCACTGCGGGGAGGGTTTATAACTTGTGTGTTTGTAAAGTTTGTTGTTATTTTTCATGTTCAGATAACCAAAGCTCTGTAGGGGGGAGCTTTTTTATCCAAATAAATAAAAAATTCACCCTTGGGTGCACTTAATGTGGTTGGTAAGAAATGTGCTGACTCCCAAACGTTCTTCTTCCCACACACTTCACAAAATGCTACTTTTATTCATATACATGTGTTTATACTTCCTGCTGATGCTCTCCTAAATATTTCAAAGTATCCTTATGAACCAATACACTTTTATCAGGGTATTTGTAGGAGCACAAGACCTTGGTTGTACCCATCCATCCTCAGTTTGCTTCTTTTCCCTTTCAAGTAAATTTTAAATTACCAAAGAAGTGCTGATAGTCACAAAAATCTAGTTATTGGCCATGAAAACTCAACCATAAGTAATCTCCCCAAAACCAGTCCCATGAAATATTCATGGTCCGGGAGCTCCATTCCAGGCAGGGCGGCTGCTTCCGACAGCAAGTGCTTTGGGAGAGGAGAAATGGTGATTCCTCTGCTTGCAGAAACGAGGATGCTGCCAAACTGCTTGGCAGGATAGTCTGCTAAAAAAACAAAAAAATCAGGGCTGGTTTGCTAAAATACCCCCAGCAAGGGTTAGGGTCCCCCCATGAGCAGCAGAGAGAGCAGGGCCAATATCCCGTCAGCAGCTCCGTATCGATCCCTGACCTGTCTGCAGCCAGCCTGGATCCCTCCCTGTGCTGGATTACTGCCTCCAGCACAGACACCAATCAATAGTGACTGAAGACTCGCAATGACCAAATGTCAGGGACTTTTCAGCAGCTTTTTTGAACTAATATTGGTGCTTCCTAATCCCGTTATCAAAGGATACCATGAAAAACACCATGACGGTGGCTACGAGTTGCCAACCTTTTGCAGATTCATATACTCGGGACCAGAAGAAACCACTCAATAATCTTTTTTTCTGCTGACCTTTATTTCGTGGGCCATTAGACTTCACCCGTATCAAGTGCAATAACTGGCGTCTGACAGAGGTACAACTTGTGCTTGGCAAAAGCATATCTTCAAAGGAGGAAACCGGTCCTGATTGAAGACATTGGAGCTGGACACTTCACCACCCCTTGGCAGTTTAACTTGGTGGTTATGACAGTTTATTTCTGGGCACTCTTCTGCCCGAGGAAGTTAACTCAGGGCGAGGGAATGCGCGTGAGTAAAGAAAACAATCCCGTTCTGCTTAACCGTCTGCAGACACAAGCACAGGCACAACAGTCATTCACAAACAGTCCACAATGACTGCTGTGTCTGCAGGTTTTATTTGGACTTTGTCTGCCTCGGGTTTCGTCTACTGGTCCGTTTCAGTGTGTTCCCCTCCCAGGCAGAGAGCTGTGATTTACACTGACATGATTTTTCACACCTCATCACCATCTTCTACGTGGTAATAATCCCCAGAGGTGCACATGATTCCTCATGTCACTTCCAAATCTTACCTGTTCATTCTGCCATGGCCAAACCAGAGTGGCTGAAGTCCTGGCTCAGCTTTAATCAGAGTATCAGAGACGTTGAAGGTTGGACTTGACGATTTTGGAGTTGCTTTCCAACCCTAATGATTCCATGATTCTAATTCTTTAGGTTCACCCCTTGCTTGCCTGTCAGTTCTTGGAGGGGCTCTGCATCACCAGCCAGACACCTTGTCACAAAGTCATCTATCTGGCACGTGGCAAAGCTACTCACAGGTGTCCCTGTGTGCAGGGCTGGGGCTTTCACTGTCCATGGAAATGTCATTTAAGGAGCTGTGCCTGCATGTGGGTGCTTGAGCCGTGCACCTCCAGCACAGGGGGTGGGCCAGAGCTCAATGTTTTGCCCAGGATTTGTCCAGGACTTCTTCCCAAGATTTTGGGGAAATGTGGACACGAGCTGGCAGGTGGCAAACAAAATATACACGGTGCAAAACATGCCTGAGCTCAGCAAATAGTGTGCCTAAGTCCTAAAATTATCCAAGACGGTCTCCATAATCTTTATGGGAGAAAATTAAGTCTTCAAAGCAAGCAGGAATTTGAGCTATCCCCGGTTCAAAGAAAATTGCCACATGTCGACAAACATTAAGAATGATAATATTTTGCTAAAGCCCCAGTAAATCTTTGTGTGGTTTCTCTGCATTTCCTTTCCCATTGCTGTTTGTTGCTCATACATCCACATTCACACTGGGAGGTGAAGGAGGAAAAACTCCCCATTGAAAAGAGAAGAAAAAAGTCATTTTAATCTGCTGCAGTGCCCTGGGATATGGCTTGACTGAGTAACATTGAGTCCTGAACAGGATGCTGCTTCCAAAGATTTGCTGGGTACCAGAACATCCCAACCTAAACAGGAGCTGTCAAATATCTAATCAATCTGTCATATTAACAGCTGTAATTAAAAGCATTAAGCAAATGCACCAAGGGCTGCTCTGGAAGGGTGCTAACACCTGTGTTTGCCTCAGTGTTAAAGTAATTGCTTCAATTGCAGTTTTAGGTCATTAAATATCTGTGTGTACTCAGGGAACATGAAGAAAAATTAGAAGGACCTGAGAAATGAATTTTGGTGACGTATTTTGAAATACAACAGCTCAACTGTCAGTGCTGCCGTAGCAATTAAGGAAGAAGGTGGAGATGATGAGAAAGGAGCTTGCAGTGCCTGTGGGGACAAACACATCGTGTTCACACAGGTCTGGAGGCAAAATTAAACTCTATCTCCTCTCTCTACAGAATTTTTTTTCCCCAAACAGCTTTGGGATGAGGAAAATTTCTGAATGGCTTCCTGAAGCAGGACAGCAAGGAGAGACCCATCTCATAACTCCAGCCTCTTCTCATCCACTAGTTGTGACTTTGGGGTGCAGGAGCTTCTGGAGGCACCATTTTACATTTGTTTATTAACTGAGAAGTGGAAAAGTCCAAACCAGAACATGTGATGCAAACTCCCCCTCCACACACCCCTCCACGCATCTTTTCCAGAAGGCTGGAGATGCCTCCCATCCACAGCTTGATCACATATGTGTGAAAAGGATCCAGGCTTGGAAACTTCAGTTGGAGCAGCAGCAGCCTCAGGGTGGTGTTTGCCTCCCAAGGAAGGCTCTGACTCCAGCAGCAAGGAAGGGCCTGCCTCTATTCAAACTCTTCCTCACTCCAATTATTTACTGGAGAAAACTTCCTTGGCCGTGGGCTTGTAGCTCCCCCAAAGAAATGCTGCAAAACCCAAGCCGTGATTTTAATCCAGAACCGAATTCTGATTTCCTTTCCTCCGAGCAGAGGCTGCTGCACACATGCAGGAACTGGCAGTGGTTAATGGTTACCACGAGGTTACCACGGGGTTGTAGAAGTCACCGAGGGATGAGCACGGGAGAGCTGAGCCCGCCCCAGCAGTGCCCTGCTCTCAAAGCTGCTGCAGGGACAGAAAATCAGGAATGCTGGCTCCCATTACCCGGTTTGCCCTGAAGGAGCTTGGCTACTTTGGCAGTGCAGATGACATTAAGCAGATGAAGCACAAAAACGGCTCAAATATGATTAGAATACATGTGTGTAGCTGTCTCACCCCCTCCCCTTTCAACTTGCGCCATATGAAAATAACCTCATCAAAACAGAAAGGCTTTTAGGGATGAGGTTAATTGCAAAAATAGCTCTAAATAAAATAATCAGAAGGCCCCAAATGTTGTTATTAGTGTGAGCCAGCAGCTTGCTCTGAAATTTACAGAACAAAAAGTTTGCTCTGCACTTGCAGACCATGCCATAAAATAGATAAATCATAACTATCTGCTGGAACAAACATGGAGCTGGGTTTTGATATGCACCAGGTTATTGTTATCTGTGCACCAAAACTTCTGTCACTCACCAGTCTGAATTCAACCCCAGATCATCCATCAACTGCTCAGCATCAGGGAGAGAGGGCACATCTGGACCCAGCATTGGGTCCCCCATAACTCTTCTTCCAAAATGTGCTGCCCAAAATCTCATCTCCTAAAGGACCATCTCCTAAACGTCCCAAAGGACACGAGGTGGAGCTGGGCGTCACCTCTCCATTACAGCCCTGTCCACAAACCTTCCTACTGGACTGCACGAGGCTGTGCTGAGTCTTCATCACAAGGCTTCAAAACCACATGAGGACTCCTAGGAGGGGAGCAGTGTGTGTGTGTGAGGAGAGCAGAGGCCTGCAGGGAAGATTTGTGGCCCTTGCAACCACCTCGTGCGGGATTCGCCGTCCCCCCGATGCGAACGTGGAGCTGGGCAAGACTCAGAACTTCTGACAGAGTTTTGCTATCAAAGTTGGGTTTGTTTAAGTGACTCCAAGGGGTGCTGAGCCACCTGGATGGGAGCCAAAGAAAATGTTGATGCAAATCCTGCAAAGTAAACCTACCCCCCATCCTGCAGTCACGTGCCATTTAATTGTTTTGCATTTTATTTCATACAACGGCCCCAATCCATCAGCCTTGCCAAGCAACATGGCTCGTGTGGCAGCATGGAAACCCTTCTGATTTGCTTTCCATCTCTGGCTCTCCCCCGCCAAGTGCCTCATGTTGCAATTTTTAGGAAGCTTATTAAAAGGTTTAGGAACTGAATCAGCTTTGAGGCCAGACGTCCCCAAATACCAAGGTAGTTTGTGTTTGCTACTCCATGTATGACTCAAGTCCCTGATGTTTGACTTGAGCATCCTCTTAATTTGCCATCCCCCAGTCCAAGACAGCTTTAGCTCATCACAACATCTCTCCATCAAGGCTATCCCCCTAAATCCTCTCCTTCCCACCCTTCCTTAGAAAGACATGGGAGCAAGAGAGTGATCTGTGAGTGTTGTCCCCTCTTTCTTTTCTTTTTTTAATTTTTATACCAAAATTTGCTGTCCCATCACCAACTAACTGATTCCTCAGCACTCCAATGTCAGGCCATGGTGGTTGTCCGTAGAAATCCAAACCTGCTCACAAGAAAGACAATGATCAGTACCAGGTGATGCAGAGGCCAACATAACCTCCCTGAGCATCTCTCCTCGAGCTACAGAGCATCTTCTGGAAGCAGCTCAGTTTCTGGCTGTGACAGCATTCGTGGGATTCAGTTTCATCCTTCCAGGATGAAATCCTCTCCCTTGATGAGGGCTCAGCATTGTGTTTGTAGGCTGCTTCCTTCCAGCACTTTTATTTGGGACTAGTCCATGGGATTAAGCTGGCGTTTGGTTTCCTAGTCAGATTTTTGGGATGTTGAGCTATTAGATGGTCAGGGGGAGGTGGGGAACATAGGAAGTCCATCAAAGATAGGAGAAAAAGGCTCTGGGAAGTGATAAAATAACTCCAGTCTTCACTCAAACTGCTTATCAGAGAATGGAAGTGCCACCAGCAGTACAACAACCTCACTCTTCCCACTCCATTCCAACATGGGAGGAGGTGGCAGGGAAAAACCAGTTCTCCTGTGAACCTCTTATTCCTGATCAGCTCCCCCTGGGCAGGGGCAGGCAGGTTTGATGTCAACCCTTCAGGAGGAGTAGGGGGCAGAAATGCCTCTCTCAGCCCCATGTGGGTTTGTTAATTAAGGTAAATGCTCCCAGAGGGGAGGCAGTGAGTGCTGCTGGGGCTGCCTTGGGACTTCTGGCAGGGAAACTCCTCTGGCACCTGAAACAGCTGGTCTTGCAGCTCTGTGGGGATTTTCCAGAAGGTAAGAGCCTAAGTTTGTTCTCTGCTTTTAATGAAATTTGGTGCTCCGAGGTGGGGAGTGAGTTCTGCCCTTGATGTCCTCATCTTTTTGCTGCTGGATTTGGAGGGAGCTCGTTGCTTTTCTGGGTCTTGCAGGAGCTGGGGCTCATGGCTGCTGCTTGTTGTTTCCAGTGGGAGTTGATGCAAATACATCCTGCTGTTCTGATCCACGTGGGTGACAGCAGCCCTGGAGGTTTGAAATAATGCTAAGAACAAACTTCATTAAACTCGCTGCATGTCATGTGGCCTTCATGCAAAAATAAAACCCACTGCCAGCATCCACAGTCTGAGCTGCACAAAACCCAGGGCCTCTTTGGTGAACCCATCTTGGGCTTGGAGATTTTTTTGGGTTTCATTGCCAGTCATTAATTTTTTTTGCACAAGTGTTGCACGCATAGGTAGGTGCAGCTTTTACAAGCCATCCAAATTGAAGTGCCAGACCTTTTGAAGTTTGTAGTGTAGCAGATTAATTCAAGATTTTTAGGATCTGCTGTGAGGAGCTTGATAGGGTGCAGGAGGAGGAGACTGGGAATCATCTCTGGGTTGCTCAGAGACGCCGGATGTGCAGTGGTTGGTGAAATGAGCTGTGCTCTCTGGGGGTGAGAGGTTGAAATACGTTTCAAGAGCTCTAAAGAATCTTACAGGAAGATTGGAGTCCAGAGCCTTGGACGGAAGAGATTAAAATGCTTTTGGGGGTTTGGTAGATCAAGGATGCATTTTGTTTTAATCGAATTTGCTCCTGAATTTGTCTCTCAGTGGTACCTGAAGCATGAAACACACCTGTGGTGGGTGTGAATCAGCTGAGGAGGGATGAGATGCATTTTGCCAACCCTGATCCAGCAGAGTACGTGCATGTTTTGGCTGCTGGGTTATGACAACAGAGAGAGGGCATTTCAGAGCCATTACTGACATCTGCAGCCTCGCAGGAATGTGTCAGATAGTTAATTATTGTGTCGAACTGTAATTCTATCACGCCAGAACATAAGTAGTTTGTTTGGGTACTCTTTCCTCCCCCCCTCCTCCTTTGCTGAAGATAAAGGAGTTAAGTTTAATCATTAAATCTCCATCTTGATCCATGTAGGTCACGCACCGAACCAAAGTCAGATAACGCAGCATTTAGCAACCTTATCTCCTTTACAATAAAGAGCAAGCAGGAAGCCGACTTTGTTGTCTGTTCTATTTTTTAGTATACGTTTATTTAAAGAAAAGCCATCTCGAAAAATGGGGAGGGGGGATGAGATCTTCCAAACAGCAGCTTCTGTAAACAGGATGAAATCAGATAAAGAAATTACTGTAAAAATATTGCCTCATCTCTAAAGCTCAGAACTTTTTTTTTCTTTTGCTCTTTTTTATCTTTGAGAAAGATAATGAAAGAGGAAGCTTGAAACCACATTTCCATTGATGTTTGAATACACAACTGCTGGATTTAAGAACTAAAGGAGATCAAAGAGAATGGTTTTCATTCCGATAAAATTATAGCAGTTCTGGTATAGGGTGATGGGCTCATTTATGAACTCTACGACACAAATAGTTGTTCAGGCACCTTTTTTTTTCCCTTTCCTCTGCTAAGAACTAAATGAAAAATGCCTGGAATTCCTAAGGATTAATTAGGAGTGTGGCTAATAACGTTATAATAGATACATACTAAGAGTGTACGTCTCTCTTTAGGATATTCTCTGGGAGCACAAAACATCTGTACAATTCAAAGGGAATGGGAATGCTTGTTCCTTGCTACTGTACATTGCAGCTCACATGACATGAAAACTTAACAGCATTAGGTTACCAAAGTGTGCATCCTGACACTGCTCTCTGGTGATTTAATTTTTTATTAACACATACTTTGACATTCATTACTGAGCACGAGCTGCGAGTTAAAGCCGTTCGTGGGTGCGGGGTTAACACAATTATTTATCACACGTTATATTATGTTCTTAAACTGTGCAGTAAAAGTTATCAGGGTCTGTAAACGGCAGGAGTGATACAGCTGTGATTGAATGGGAGATCTGAGGCTGAGATCCTGTGGAATATCTTTGAAGGCTTCCTGTGCCTGTGGAAGGATCTGTTGACCTGGGATGGCTGTGCTTGAGTTCTTGGGGGTTTCTTAGGTTTGGGTTTGGGTTGTTTTTTTTTTTTTTTTTGAGAGCTGAGGATTATATCAGGGCTGGTGTCAGCTGCAGCATAGTAACCTCACATTTGCATGCCCTGGGGATGTGAATGTGCTTTAGCACAGTTCATGCAGAAATGAATTTGTCCATGCCAGCCATACAGCCCAGCTTGGCACAGAATCCAGTTTGGTGGATATTGATCCACTTTTTCTTACACTTCCAAATTTGAAGTTCCACAAAAATCATATTCCAGGTCGGTCACAGTGCAGTAGGAAAAATACAAACTTTAAAAGTGGGTTTTTTCTGGTTTGTTTGGAGGTGGGTCTCTTGTTTGTTTAAATTTTGGGTTTGGAATTTTGGTGTCTGAAAGAGGTCGTGCTCCCTCCAGATGAGGAGCGAGGGCAGAGTGCTGGGGGGGTGTCTGTCCCTACAGGTCACCTATCCCCATGGAAATCCAGGTCTGAAAGGGTTGTCTTTGATCAGGGGAGGGAAACTCCTAGCCCCAGAGGCTGAGTGCTACAAACTGTTTTGTTTTATTCATGCTGATGATGCAGAGGGAGAGGTTGCTTTGCCCTTGAGGCACAAGCCAGCTCCAAAGGTGGTGGCCAAGTGCTTGACTGGTGTAGAATCATCATAAATTCAGAGGATGGGTTGGAAGGGGCCTTAAATATTATCCTGTTCCAGCCCCCCTGACAGGGGCAGGGACAACTTCCACCTTCCAATATCTCTTGCCTCAGATTCAGTTTTAAACCCCCTTCTCTTGGCAGGAGAGGATCACTTTTCTCCTGCCAGACTAAGACAAGGGGGTTGCTTTGTCCATCCTGGAAAACACCTTGGGGGTCCACAGCGACGTAAAGATGGGGAATTTTCAGCAGGACAACGCGGTGTTTGCTCCTGGTGCAACCTGCTTGTGCCACCCTTGTAGGGTGGGCACAGCCACTCATCACAGGATTGCTGTAAAACAATTTTTTTTGGTGTTTTTTGAAGCAAACAGAGCCTGACGCAGTCTGTCAACTGTGCCCCATCTCACCTCCTTTCTCCTTTCGCCTTTTTATTAGAACCTTGAGCAGAATGTGGTTCTTGTGGCCTCACTTCTGCCTTATCAGATGTGGCTTGCACCTCAAAGCAGCACAGAAATGGGTGAGCTCTTACCCTGAATCATTTTATTTAGGGTTGTTTCTTTTCCTTCTGGCAGGCTGCCCTGTGTGATGATGCCCAGTGGAAAGGATAATGTTGCTTCAACTTAAAAATAGCTTGTGTTTTCAGGGTGGGCACAGAGGACAGCTTGTGCAATTAAAATGGTGATTATTGAAGTCATGCCCAATAAAGTCATCTGTGACTTGCTGAACTCAAGTTAATGACCATGAAATCCATCGTTAATAACAGGACAGCCATTAGTGGGATGGGTGATCTGCCAAAGGTAGCCAATGGATGGCAATAAAAATATCAAAAGTTAATGTTTGACAGCTTGAACTGTCACTTGAATATTTTTGTCCCCATGGTGACTGTTTGAAGTTTGTATTTTATTTTTTAAATGCCTTTTAAGAGCTTCTTGATAGCTTAAACTTGCCAGCGAGCCTCACCCTGTATTTGGAGTTAAGTGCTGAGATTGCTCAGTGGTGCTTGAACCCCTGTGTGTGTTTATGTCCAGCTTTGGAGCTGGCGGAAAATTATCAAAGCACCACCAGGTCTCCATCCTGCTCAGCAGGAACAGGAGGGAAGAGTGGAACTGGGGGCAGAGCAGTAAATTGGGTAAAATGCACTTTGGAAGAGCAGGCATCATGAAAAATCATGATGGGGTGAGGTTAGGATGTGTTCTGACTGTCATTGCTGTGAAATGCTCCAGGAATTGTTGGGGAAATGCACAATTTCACTTTGCAAATGTTGGATGAAATGTAGGATGTGTTGTAGGCAGAGCAAGTTCCTTAAATATCTTTCCAAACAGAGCCAGTCAGGAGAAATACAGCCTGGTTGAAAACCAGAGCTTATAAAGGGCTGGATGTGGTTCCAGTGGTGAGATGGGATCTGGTCCTGTTCTCCAGCTGAGTAATGCTGATGCTCGTGGTAGTAAAGGAGTGGTAAAAGAGTAGAAAGTGCACTTGCAGGACTTTCATTTTGAACGTTTCTGCCTTAAAAGTGATGGGGGCTGTTAGAGAAAACACAATGCTGCAAAACAGCTCTAAATTCCACTTGAAAAGGTGATTTGTTTATGACTTTTCAAAATGTGTCAGTCTAGCACAGGAGTGCCAACCACTTCATAAATATTGTAGTGACACTTGGCACTAAACCTGCAGCACGTAACAATAGCTGCTGCTCCTCGGATATTCCTGATTTCCTGGGATCCCAGTCCCTGGGACAAGCTCTCCTGGCAGAGATGCAGGGATTTCCCAAACCCTTCCATGCTGCTGGCCCACATCTTGCTTAAATCACAGGAGACAGATTGATAAATCAAGGAAAAAAAATGCCAGTGTGCAAGAAAAGAGGGAAAACTCTTGTGGCTGCTCCTCCTAAAATGCCAATGAAGGAGGTCCTGGCTCCCAGGGTTCTGCTGTCCCTCAAGGACAGTGGGAAGTGTTGAGTGGAGGGTACCAAGGCAGGGTAAAGCTCCAGCATGGGAAACCTGAGGTTCCTGAACCCAGGAAATAAGTTGAATTCCTTCAGGCTTTTTACAAAACAACACTTTGCACCCCATGGCATCTCAACTACCCTTTCCAAGGATTTGGCTGTTTGGGAATGGGATTCCTGCAGGTACCATGGATGCAGATAGCTCATGTGGGGCAATGGCCAGAGACACATCCTGTCACCGGGGCTGGTTTAGCTTCCTTTCCACTGGCATTCCTTGAAACTGTTGTAAACAAAAATAGCATTTCCCTCTGGCTGAAAAAATTCAGAACAGCATTTCTGGAAACACTGAGGAAAAATACAGTTGTACAAAATATAAAAAACACAAAAGCCAAGGTTATTTAGGTCATACAGAAATTATTGACCTAGATAAATACATAACAGTGAACAATATAATATCTATTCAGTCCAGCTCAAAGTGATCTATACCTTTTTCTTTTCACTGGGAACAAAGTTCATCTCCTTACAAACCAAACCCTGTTGGAGCCATTAAGCAGTCATTAATTATTTTGGTCGTAGGTGGCTGGAATGTCATGGTGATGAAATATGCATTTCCTCGTGCTTGCAGAGTCATGGCTTTGTGTTCATCACGTAGGCAGCACAGGTTTGCCTGCAGAGAGTGGCAGGCGTGTTGTCTGTTGGCAAATGGAGCTCTGGTTTGGCTTTTGGGTTGTGTTCATGCATATTAACATGGTTCACTTCCCCTGAGAAGAGTTCCTGGCGCTTCGGGAGGAGGAGGAGGAAGAGG
>VYZR01050828.1:0-10694 GCA_013400675.1 Oxylabes madagascariensis | reverse complement strand
TCTTGGGTTTTTTCGTTCTTTTTTTTTTTTTTTAATAATTAGAGAGTCCCAAGGAAAACAAGGGGAAAAGTCATGATTCCAGATGCAGACTAAACATTGTGCCAAGGGACCACCTCCAATCTTTCAGCCTAACACTGTTTTTCGTTGTTACAACACACACGTCTGAAAACTGGCTTCATTCTTATTGTATCAATTATCACCAAAAAGGAGAAGTCACTTGATGAACAAAATGCCTATTTTTCCTTCTAAATCTCTGCCCTTCAGGATATCATTTGTAGGTGTCCCAAACTCCAGGCAAGGAATTTGCACAGGAGTAATCTCCACATTTCTTAGGGTATAGTGTCATCCAGCAAAGGCAGTGTAGGACATAAAGATGCCCTGACAGGAGCTTTACCCTGAACCCTCTTCCCATTATTCCTCTCAGGTCAGATCCAGTGACTGGGAAAGGGACAAGAGCACCAGTTTGGCACTGGAGTAGCCAGCTGGATCACACCCAGAGGGTACATGAGGGTCAGACCCAGAGCAGCAAGACTCCTGCAGCAGCAAATCACCTTTTGGTGTCTTTAGCTGTCAGGTGAAAGCCCAGCCCTCCACATTCCTTTTTTGGATGCACAGGGAGTAAGGCTGAAGGACAGCTGGCCTCTTCCAGCAAGAACATCCAGGAGTTATCGAGGCTGAAGTGGCTCATGTTTAAAGTCGCTAATGGTTGTTCCATCCCATAATATAAACATGGTTCTGTAAACATATTTTTTCTCTTTTGCAAGAATTAATTGTCAAGCAATTGTCCCATTTTTCTTCTTCCTTCTTTCCTTCCTTATTAGTACAGTAGTTTTCATATGGAAAAGACAAAGATGAATCCAGACTTCCCACCCTCAGGATAAAGTAGTTCTTACACTGTGATAAACAAACATAAGTGACTTCTTTGTTTCTCCTTGAGGTAAAATCTTGCCTTGCCTTCCAGGAAAGGCAAGTCCACGGCTGGCATTTCTTCCAATCTTTTTCCTGGAACATGACTTGCTGAGCTCAACCTTTTTTTATTACCTTTTTATTACCTTGTATGTTGCAAAGTTTTGACATCAATGACACAAAGATATAAATTACCAAGCACAAAATAAGCCTGTACACCTCAGAGCCAAAAACATTACAAATATTATAACTGAAA
Source organism: Oxylabes madagascariensis (assembly GCA_013400675.1). Lineage (NCBI taxonomy): Eukaryota > Metazoa > Chordata > Aves > Passeriformes > Timaliidae > Oxylabes > Oxylabes madagascariensis. The sequence goes on along the minus strand of VYZR01050828.1, from coordinate 9,532 downwards.
TAAGGAACTGCTTCCCAGTGAAGAGGAACACACGGTTGTTTGTTCCTGCCTTGTCATTCCAGCAATACTTATGGTTGTAAAAGCAGTAGAACACTCAGCTAAAGTGACATTTTAGGTTGAGAAAACACTCAAAATCATCCAAACTTATGGTGTGTCTTTAGGCATGATCCCATGATTTTTTAAAAGTTTGATAAAAAATGAGGTATTGAAAGAAGTAAACAGACTTGGCAAAGGGAAATGCAGCCGCCTGGTGTTGCAAGGTGCCTTCATGTTTGCCCTTGGAATGTCAGCTCTTTCCCACCTGAGGTGCCATGGCAGTGCTTTTTCCTCTTCTCAGATGGCTGCTGAGGCTTTTTCTTTTTTCTTTTCTGCCTGTCTCCCCACAAGTAGCATCAACCATTAGATTTGATGTATGCCATAAACTATGAAACCCACTTACAGATTTTTGCATGGCACCTTTCTCAGTTTCCTCTGTGCCACAAGTCCTGTTTCATAAACAAAATAAGGGTGAAGCTTAGCATACACCATTAGGTATTAGTGCAATGCTAAGGGCAGGAAGAATCCAATGTCAGTTGGCAATATTTCAGAAAAACACTGAAAATCCCTCTTGGTGTCCAAATCAATAAACAAGAACCTACTGACATTTTTCTTGCAGGAGAAAAAAAGCATCTGCCGTATTTTCTCCAAGGGCTTCTGTTGCCTCCAGGCTCTTTGTATATTAATGCAGCTGCCTGGAAGATTTTCTATGCAGCCTGCAGCATATTTCAAACATATGAAAAAATATCATCTGCAATGGTAGACTTGAACAGACAACAGAGTCATCTGACATGGCTGGAAGGACAGATATGGTCAGTGGCTGCAAGACCAGCCACTGCAGATCCAGCAGAGGAAGAGGGGAAGAGCTCACCTCTGTACCACCTGCCTGGTGGAGCTGTACCACCAGAGAGCCTGGCAAAGTTGGGGAACAGTCTGGGCAGAGCACAAAAGACATTCTTATTGAGATTACATATCCTAGCGAGATGTTATCCTTTGAAAGAATCAGCTTTTTCTACCAGAAAACCAATCAGCTGGAACACCTCCAAACAGCTCCAGTACCCAGCTGAGTCATTCATGTTTTTCTACCTATCTTCCAGCTAATTAGCTCCAGCTAAGACAACACATGGAGATTTGCTACCTCTGCAGGTAGCATCTCTTGGTGAGCTGTGCACAAGCTGCCAAAAACAGGATGTCTGTCAGCAGCCGCTGTGGACTGTTTATAATCATCCCCTGCTGCTTATTAAACATAGGCTCCTAACCCAGCCATTAGATGTGATTTTTGTTTCTCGTAAAAGATTAACTTATTTTTCTCACCTCTTTTATTTTTAACGGATAAACATTTTACAAGTGACAGGATACTAAATAATTTTGCTTATCTGATTTTATCTATACCTCATCTTCTAAACATACTTTGAGACAGGGTAAAATTAGAAAGAGATGTTCTAAGTCCTTGGCACTTAAAACCTCTCTTTTGGCTCAGCTGCCAGGACTAACAGGACGTGATTATTTATTTAGCTGTGCGAATGTTCGTGGTCCTATTTAACCAAATAAAGTATAGGGTCTGAGCCTAGCAAAATCTTGCACACATACAAGGTCCTTACTTGTAGAGTTTTCAGGGGTAAATGCTTTAAGCCCTAATATTGTGGTGGTCTGAGCAATAAATAAAACTTATAAGGGCACAGAAAAGGCCACAGTGGGCCAGAGCACTGCCTTCTGTAGCCCTGCAGTCAGTCTCCAGTGGTGGTGAAATCAGCAGGTAGGGAAAGCACAAAAATCCAACTGTTTTCTTGCTCTGTTCCCCTCACAGTGGTTCTGAATTCACGGTTATTACAACAGGGATTTTAGAGCATCCCCATCCTTTTCAGCATCGATTTGTGGATCTGTTGTCCATGAATTTACTTGAACCCAGTGACTGGCCCATCCCCACAGCCTCCTGTGGAAGCAAGTTCTAAGTGGTCACTACCTGCTGGCTGAAGACAGGTTTGCTTTTATTCTAACTGCTCTCTTACTGCTTGTATCAAGTGATCCCCTAATGGTAGTTTCACCTCTTTGGTCACTGTAATTTCCCTTCTTTGCACTGTCTCCTTGGTCATGTTAGATAAGCCCAAAACAGCTGTCCTTTAGTACCCATTTACAGACCTATTGCCCATGAACGTCCCAGCCCATTCCCAGCGAGAACTAAGGAACTGTGAAATAACAAAAAAACATGGAAGATTTACCACCACCACATTTTTCTAGTGGCTCTGAACATGACATTCCAAAAAGGGCAGCAATTAATTACCAGCTGGTAATGTGCTGGTAATGTTTTTGTCTTGCATCTTGAGCACTCACAACCTTTCTTGAGCACATCCACATTTAACTAGTGACTAAAATCTGGTTAAGAAAAATGAAAGGAGCAAAAGTAATGTTTCACAAAATGTATGTCTAGAAAATGAAGAGTGCTTTGTGCAGCTCTGAAAATGGCATTGGAGTAACTAAGTAGCTAGCAGAAAAGAAGCTCAATTTATCCAGGAGCTGATGAAAACCCAGCCTGGTAATGACTGAGCAAAGTCTGACCGTGGCAAAGTAAACAACACAAATGGATATCTCTACCTAGAGAGGATTTTACCTCAAAATGGTTACAGAAAAAGAATCATTGAAGCTCTCCATCTCTCTCTCCCTAAAACTACCCTAAATTCCAAAGAGTACAAAATGCTGTTATCACACTCTGAGAACATTCCTGTTCAAATCAAACTTCGCTGTAGGTGAGGATAATTTCACATTCATTTGAGTCTGCTTTGTGAAAAATTTGTTTTAAAAAATATGCCTATTTAAAACCCTCAATTGGATTAAGCAGGAAGCTCAAGGTAGTTACATTGCTGACTGAAAACACCCAAAGGTTCCATGTATCTTAAGGAAAAGAAATACCTGAGCATGTAAACCCTTGCTAATTGACAACAAAGACATGAGACAAAAGACAGAAAACAACCACGGCTTCTCCAAAAGGTGATGCAGGTCAAGGCAGCTGCATGATTTAGTACAATGCAGTTTTTTCTGCACTGTTCACAATGAGTTTAAAATTTCATCATATTCCTCAAATGCATCCCAGAATTCTGTGGTTTGAGTCAAAGCTAATCACTACCCTCTAGGAAGGGGGTGACAAACAGCAGGGCAAAATACAGGCCAATGTAGAAACTTCTGAGATTGCAAAATCTATCAGTCCTCTGTTGCTGTAAAAATAACAGGATGCTTTGCAGAAAACAATTTCTTTTAGATTTCTGAAAAAACATAGAAACCTAACTCAACTCTCCTTTATGTACTCCAGAAGAGGTTACATTCCAGACAGGACTACTTTAACTCAGAGTCTGTAAAGCACGACATTTAAAAAGTTCATTATTTTTGCAAAAAAGAATGTCTGCTGGCATTTACATTATCTACTTTTTACACTCTTGCCAAACAGCATATAATTTGTTAATGCAATTAAGCCTCAATTACTATTTAATCTTACCGATCCAGTCCTCAGCTCACACTTTCAGCTATGCGCAGCTTACGCAGAGCAAAGTAGGTGAGGATCAACCTACAACACAGGTCACAATAACCAATATAGGCACCCGGAAATTTTCGGGATGCTTCATACCTTTCCATTTTCCCCAGTATATTTAAAGGCTGAAGGGAAATCTTGGAGCTGTTCATTGGCAGTTTTCTTACCTAGGAGAGCTCACAGAGCTGGAAAATTGCTGTAAATCTGCTAAATGGTACCACATGACCAGGTCAGTATAAGGGATTGGGGAAAACATTCTCGGTTTCTTCTCTCATTACCCTTTAGGTAAATATTTATAAATAAATATGCCCTTAAACTTGAGCAATTGTGAATGGTAACAACCTGCTGCTTTTAAAAGTTTAAATCATTGCGCCAGTATTGCTATTCACTGAGGGTTTGAAAAAAAGAAAAGAAGAATTACAATCAGAGCAGCACAGAACACACAGTTCTCAGAGTGGAGAGAAAACATGAAAAGTAAAATGATAAAAATACAGAGAGGAAAACATTCAGCCTCATTATTCAGAAGGCAATTTCCAGCTGCCAGCACCACTTCAAAGCTCTTGCTGAGCCCGGGAGGTTCACACACAGAAAGAAAGAAGCCACAGATGGGCTTCTCTACAAAAGAGAAGCAGTGAGTGCACACCTGTGTGTGGGGACAGCGTCTCAAGGGAGCTCCCAGCCTGGCAGGGCAGGCACTGCCCAGCTCTGCCCTCAGACAGTGACACAGCCAGGTGTGACAGCCAGGTGTGACAGCCAGGGGTGACAGGAGAGGGCTGGAGCCAGGGCTGCTGGGGCTCAGCCGTGTGGGACATTGGCACTGGGCTCTTCCACACAAAAGATGCTCCTGGGCCGGCTGTAGGAGCAGGTGAACAGTGGGCAGCACAGACCCACGGCAGCAAATGCTCCTTTCTCACTCCTCCGTACAACCTCTTCCCTTTCTGGCCACAACTGTGCTTGAGTGCACATTTGCAATGTAGATTTTCAGTCATGCCAGGGAAAGTGGAGGTTCACGGAGAGCAAGGAACAACCTGCCCTCTTCTGAGGGCTGCTCTGCTCAGAAAGGGTCCAGCCATGACAGCAGTTCTGCCAGAAGTGCCAGCTGGCCGGGTCAGATCCTGCTGGAAAGCCACACCACCACGTGTGCCACGGCTGAGAAATACCTCTTTTCCCCAGTACAGCCATCATGGTAACCCAGCTCCATTGACAAGACAGCCAGCTCAAACTACAGCAGACAAGCTGCAGGTCTGCCTCTTACCTATTCTTTCCTGATCCGTTTTCCCCAGTTCAGAAAGGACTCGTGGTAATAACATTATAAATATATGTTGATTCTTCACTCAGAAACTTAAAAAGCAAGCAGACAGACAAGCAAAACCCAGTCTTACTAGACTCCCTCCCATGAGGGAGGAAAAGAAATATGGGGATGTAGTGTAATAGAAACCTGTTGATTTCCCAGCTGTACTTAAAACCAAAATAGAAAATGAGCTGGCTAGTCACGCATTATAAATGTAAATGCAAACTGGCAAAGAAAAGTAGCTCACTTTGAGTGCATTTTGAGTTGTAACAAAATAATTGCTTGTTTCAATTTGTTTTAATTAAGTAATACTGACAGACAGAGGATTTAGTAAATATTATTCCAAGTACCATGCCTGCATGATGCCCACAGGGCAGTTATGTAACACCTGCTGCAAACCTAAAAGCACAGCAGAGAACCTCACCACGTCCTTCTTTATCCTCCATTTACTTGCAGAGAAACTGTCAATGAAAAAAATACCCTCTGGCTTCAAGGAGCTTTCCCCATGTTTAATCTGTGTCCAGTTCCAAACCTCTCTTCGCTCCTTACTGTGTATGGATTGGAGTAGTTGTCTGAAATAAAGAAAATATGCATGCAAAGAAGGAATAACTCCATAATACACAGAAAAAATCGTCCTCACTTCTCCTGCAGGCAAAGCAAACAGAACATAATCAATATAGTGGGCATTAGTTATTCAGTGGGTGTTGGTGTAGGACATAGCAGAAGGTAATTTTCTCCAGATAATCTTTGTTCTTCTTTTCATTACCCCTTGCAATTTACCTATGCATCCTATGATTCCTGATATGTTCACATATATCCCAGAGAGCTGATGTGAGCCCTCTTGTCCCCTGGTTTCTCAGTTATAAACTTGCCAGGAATTTTGTCCCAGTCTTCAAATAACTGTTTCTGTTGGAAAACTACCAGAAAAACAAACTTACTTAAAACAAAGACATTAGGTAAACAACTTGATTTAAAAAATAATGAAATCCATAGGAGCTAAACACCAGTTTAATGTTAAATGTGAAATAAGTTTACTGTTCCAGAGCAGCTCAGGTGTCACACCTCAAAGCAACACACATCAGAAAAAGTACTGAAGGATCCTGTTTTGAAGTGTGTGCTTACAAACTGCCACACAGTCGGTTTCATTTTTAAAAGAGTTAAGAGAAGCTTCCTGGAAGGAGCAGGTAAAATCACAACCAATCACAGAGCAACCCCTCTTCCACAGTTGTTCATCTTGGAAAAGATGAACCTGCCAGGAGAGAAGTGCTGAACAGACATGTTCAACTCTCCTCTGTGTCACTTCCAATTAACCTGCCCCATCCGTTAACTACGGGCAAGATTTCCATTTTTCCCTTTAAATTATCTGTTTGGTACATTTTAGTACTTATAGCCAATGAAGAAATGGTAAATATTTGTTGATTCTTTTGTTAATTCAGGTTTCTTGCTCTCATTTCTCAATGATGCATCAAGCAATCCTTGAAGAGCATCCTTGAGAAATACCAAGTGCCTAATGTGGAGATCTCATCACAGCTCCTAACTGGAGGCTATGTCACAGTGTGGCACTGACTACAGTCCCTTTAAAAAGGAGTTCACCAGAACAGTCAATGAGTTATCTGCAGCCTCTCAAAATTCTGAGTGCAACGTAGTAATGTACAGTCCTGCACTGACATTTCCTAGCACTGCAAGCAGCCCAGAAAATGTTTCTGTAATGCAAAATTACCTGTCGCTGCTGTTTGCTGTGACAGTAAGTGTTCTGACTACATCTAGCACTGCAATATCAGCAAGGAGAGCTTTACTAATTTCTGTGGAATTTTACCTAACATTCATTCACACACAAGAATGACGTTATCATTCTCTCCACATATTCTTACAGGTTTGGACCTGTATTTTCCACATGGAGTGATTCACCTAATGTCAGCTATTAATTGTTCTGCTCTGAAGGCCTGATTGAACACTGAACTGAAAAAAAAAGTGTTCTAGGGGAACCATGTACCTGCCTACAGTGCTTGGAGGATTGGGACATTATTTTGCAACATTTGTCATTAAGAGAATGACTAATCTATCAAGGTACTCGGCTATGTCTGTCTCCCAGACCACCCCAAAGACACCCTGGTCTGACCTCCTCAGTGTACTCTTCAAACAGCCAGGAGGGAATTTCCACACTTTGATGAGGACAAATTTCACCCTGTCCTTCCTTTCTCTCCCAGCCTTCACTCTGGGAGTAGCCCAGGGTGCCACTGTGAGATTAATAACCTTGTACAGGGAACCCTCATTCTGGCCTTTTCTAACTCCAGAGAGCTTAACCTACAAATTTTGAAGTCGTTTTTGTCAGTATGATGACTAGAAAGGGTGTAAGGCCACCCTCACTGAGATGTCTCCTGACTTTGATAAGCAGATTTGCTCAGACAGTGCTTCCTCTCCTCTCCATTACCATGCAGCCTTTATCACATCTTAAAGACATTTATTACCTTTCTACTCTTCACCAAAAAGCCTAAGCTGCAACACCGAAAGTGATAAAAAGGAAATATCACCCTAAAATAATTTTAAAGAAATAAAAAAATTTCCCCTGACAAATTTGATATTTTGCGACTGTTTTTGTTTTCCACTAAAAAAGTGAAATTTAACCTCTGCTAGCTCTACCCAGTATGAACATCAGTGTGTCCCAAGAAGTGGGCTTTTAAAAACTTTTTTGCCTGTTGCAAAATAAGAAAGAAATTTTAACTCATTTCAAAAGTAGTACTTGTTTTTACTTCTTATTTTCAATGCTGATTTTAATTTGAGCTTTTAAGGTGGTGCACAAATGGTTATACTCCTATACTCTGATCTCTAGCTTTCTTGCTGTTGTGCTCCTGACAGTGTCCACCTGTGGGAATTGTAAAAGAGAGTGATTCTCTAAGCCACAGAGACTTTCTGAATCAATGTCTGACTAACACCATTCAGGTATTTGCAGAGATTTTCATTAGCATGGATTAAAGAGTCATCAGAAGGGCTGTGTGCTGACCGTGTTACATGCAGATAATATGATAAAGATGGTGCCCACATCCAGATTTAACAAACATATCTGATTGTTTAATGTCCCTCTGCACACCAGGTTAACAAATACAGGTTAACAAATCTCTTTGGGGAGAGGGGGGGTAAAATGGGCTGCAACTGGAACAGGACATGGAGCCAGTGTTCTGCATCACCTGGCTAACCTCAAACAAGATTAATCATCTCTCTTCATCTGAGATGGTGTGACACAGCTGGTATCTGCTAAGAAAACTTCATTGTTAAAAATACCCTGCTTCTTGCCAAGCTGTTTGCTTTCTGTATTGACAGAAGGCATAAGGAACTTGAGAATGTCCTGTCCTTTAGAATGCAGACTATATTAACAGGTCTCCTTACAGCTTTTTTTGCAGAAGGGATAAAGCAGACCTGACACAAGCAGGACAGCCATCCCTGCTTTCCAGGGAACTTGCTGTTCCAAATCCTGCCTCCTGCTGTGCAGTATCTCCTTCAAAACCAACATTTCCAAATGTCCAGGGGCAGAGGGAGAATCACAATTCAGGCTCAATGCCTAAATTCATATTCTTTTCACAGCATCACTTAAACAAAGACGTACACATCCACACAACAGCAACCCTGTATGTAGATACAGAGTCCCAGCTGGTCCACCTGACAAATTTCAGCTCTATTTTTAGAACTTTTATAAACTAATGTCAATGTTTATGTAAAACAAGGTGGCTGAGGGCTGGGACTGATAAGTTCTCCGAGAACTCTGTCTAGTTTATATGTTACTCAGAGGGTTTTGCTGTTAAGTGAAATGAGATCCATTTGTCATGAGATATATTTTATTTTTAATTTAGGAAAGACTGAGAGTATAATTGATCCAGGTCAGTGTTAATCCATAGTAGTGCTAAATTTAAAGCCAGAAATGGCTTCTGGTGATTTGCACGTTTTGAGCTTTATGACTGGAAAATAATACTGGGGGAAGTACAACAGCCTGTCAGGCACAGCCTGCAGAGCCAGAGTCAGACAATGCAACAGCTTGACTTCAGCAATCTTAGTATTAGACCAAGGGGTTTGAGTGAACTTATTCACTTATTAAAAAAATGAGAAAGAGTGGCAATTTTAATATTCATAGTCATAATATTAATTTAGAAAATAGTGCCCTACCACACAGCCTGGGCTTGGCTGCTGTTATTCAGCAATGCACAGCACAAAGCCTTTGCTGGCACCACAGCTGGGCACCTCTCTGCTCCTCTGTACTGATGCAGATCAGTCCTTGCACTTCAGAGAAGACACAGCCTGAAAGGCAGGTAAGAACAGAGGGTCACGGTGTGGTGTGCTTTGCTGATCTTCCGTTCTGATGCTTACATGAATCATCTCACAGCACAGCACAGGATTGTATAGCTGTACATTCAAGAACAATAAAAATACAGGAAAGTTCATCTGTGTCGTTTGCAATTTGCACTACAAAACAAAAAGACATGGCTCAACATCTTGTTTCTTCTTTTGAATATGATTTTTCAGCTATTCATAGCTGAGTGTTCAATAAGACATCCCTCAAATAATTCCCAAATGCACAGTTTGAATTACCATGCAAAAACATGTTCTATCCTCCTGGCTTTATGAAACTCAGCTATAAACTCTGGACCACTTTTCCTGTGTCCTACCAGCCAAGTAAAAGAAGGAAACAAGGGTTG
>VYZR01050812.1:0-11148 GCA_013400675.1 Oxylabes madagascariensis | reverse complement strand
AGATCCGGTTTCCGAGAGAGCTCATTCAGGTTTGTATAGTCTCTGCCACTTGCCTCTGAAAATTCTTCTGGAATATGTGGGCTTCAAAATATGGAGCAGTACATGTGGAGAGTGGCAATTTGAATGGATTTGGGATGAAGAATTTGTGAGGACCTGGACCTACTTCTTCCATTCCTGTTTAGAAAACCATTCTATCTGTGACAAGATGGATTATTCCTTCAAAAAAACCCCCAAGAAAACAACAAACCCAAACCCACTTCAAAGAGAGTAACAAGAAAAGGCAACCTGAGCCACAAACCTGTGTAATTTTTTTGTGCTTAGGGAATAAAAGACTTTTCCTGGCAGGACTTATCATATTATTGTGGAAACTATTTCTGTCATCTGGACTGCCTTTCCTTATGTCCTCTACAGTGGGTGGGAAAAAGATGCAGAGCAGCATTACACCCCTCTCTGCCCTTGCTGTACCAACAAATGCTCCCCTGGTTGCTGCAGTATTGGGTGGGTGGAAGCCATTCAGGCCTCTTTTTTGTTCAGACGTCCCTCAGGTGGTCTTCTCTCACCTTTGAAGCCTACCTGGGTACCTGCCTGGTTTGCTGAGCAAAAAACCAAAACCAAAATGATTAATAGTTTTACCACTGCATGCAAGGATGTGGCTACTCTTGAAGCGATGGGTCTAGCACAGTACAGGCTAAATAGACTGCAGCAGGGTACACCTGCACCTCCCACGTGCAAAGTTCCTCACTGTCCTTTTGATGCCTTCCCTCCTGTCTGTGACATTGAGATGCCTGGAGTAGGTTGTGAAGGTTATGCAGAACTGTTTTGTGCCCCTGGTGGTCTCAGCTTCCTGACCATCAGCCATACAGGTGGTCAGCACAGCTGGAAACATTTTACATTAGTTCCCATCTTCATACAGTATTTCTTCTTTAGCTGCCTGAGGCAGCTGCTAGTCCTGGTGTCCAGAAAGCCCTGTCTATGCTGCTGTCCATGCATCTTATTTCCCTTGTGCAATTGTTCCGCTGCAGTTAGACTCACCTGTGATCTAAACTAAACTACTCTCCTCCTCAAGCACCAGATTCTGGGTGCTGAAATACCTCTGGACTTGCTGTGAACAAGTAAATTTCTAGCTGGTAATCAAGGACTTTTTTCCTTACAAGACAGCACTGTAAAAGATTAAATTCCACTTGCTCTGCTGCAGCAGGAGAACTCCAGCCCATTTCATTTTTTATGCATTAAACCAATGATAAACCCAATGTATTTCGGCATATGAAAACCTGTGAATGGAAATGTTCTTGCTGTTCCCTGGGACCAATGGTTTGGCAAGGAATAAATTCAGATCATTCTCTGTTCCAGGGAACAGAGGATTTTATTCTTCTTTACTGTTCTTATTTAGAAAGAAGCACTTAACAATTTTCAAGGTACATGTGGAGATAAGCTGCAGAGTAAATAGGAGATAGGAGAGATGTTGGGGAAGGCACTGCTTGACTGGGAAGTTGAAACAGAAAAGTGAGACAACTCACCCAAGTGTGGTTGGGTGTGCACACAGGTGTGCTTGTTTATGTTACACATATGTAGGTTCTTGGCTTTATCCATTCACCCATAAACAAGTCAGAGATTTTGCTTGTGCTGTGTGCAGGCATTGGGCCTGCTGTCTTGTTGCCATCTAGCCTGTGAGAGCTTTATTGTGGCCATGAGGACCTAAGTAGGGATGATTAGGGCTTGTTCATGAGTGAACATGGCTAGTGTGGTGNTCATGAGTGAACATGGCTAGTGTGGTGTGCCCCCCAGCATCACTGCTGCCAGCATGGTTAAGGGCAGTGGGTGCTGGACGCACAGAAATGGTGTCAGAAATGGGGGTAGACTAATTACTTCCACAGCTTGAAAATATTCGCTTCCTGCTGAGGCACTGTTGATTTGCTGGTGTAAGAGGGCTGTGCTGATTCTGTGCAATGTGACAGTGTGTAGTGTGGAAGAGTGCACACAAACAACACCTCCTTCCGCACCTGCCTGGCTCGTTCCTCAGCTGCAGCTGGAACCCCCAGCACACAGCAGCACCCCAGAAAGGCCTGTCCCCAAACAATGTGCAAACAGCACCCTGCAAGCCTGAAAGGGTGATTTGCAACATCGAATGTGCAAAATTCTGTCTGCTGGACAGACCCTTTTTGATCTGGTCACCAAGGAGTATTTGCTTCTTTGCGTGAACACACTGCTCACATACTATTAATAGGAATGGCATGTTTTTGCAACAAGAGAGTAGCACACCCCTGAGGAAATTAAAAAATTGCAAATAGACCTTAAAGATTTCACTGAATCACCAGTGTAACTTACAGAATTCCAATAGTCTCTCAAAGCTTGGAAAAAATTTTATATACTGAGAGTCCTTAGAAACAGGCTTCAGGGTGGGTACCCAAGATTCAGAGTTTGGGATTTGGGGTTTGGAGTTATCTGCTTGGTGTGATGCCTGTACCAATTTTCCACATTGTCATGGCTGAAAATCAGGTCTGCAACAGGAGTTTGGGCTAGGGCTTGTTTGACTTTACAGTCCACCTGGAGGAGTACACTGAAACAACTTTGAAATAGGAAAGCCTCAGTCCTTCAGAGTTGACTTCAGTAGATGTTGTCCAGAGGTTGTGGAAATGTCATGTAATTTACTTACAAAAATAATAACATTTCTAGAATAGGGCCAACTAGAGGATCTTAAATCAGTTTTCATTCTCCTCCTGAATAGATGTTCATCTTCCTGTTCGAGCCTGTTCATATTTTATCTGTAAAAGCAGCAATTTACTAGTCAAGAGACATAACAATAGCCTAAATTCTCTAAATAGGCTAAACTAGAGTTAATACAGGAGACTTTTTTTCTGTCCCTCCTCTTCCTGTCCCTGCAGCAAGGTTGGTAGCTCACGCTCAGGACCTCTAGCAGATGAACAAAGGAAACCTGCTGGTTTTGAGTGAACATGATACCAAAAAAGGAAATCCAAAGCTACAGTCAAACAAAATGCCCAACCAAGTGCACGGTTAAATATTTTACTTCAAGATCTCCAGGCTGGTGTGTTCCCATCTCCCAGCAGTACCTCGGCACAGTGTAGAGCAATGCACTGCGGGCCAGGTCAGGGTCTCACACCCAACAGAGGTGTCTGGAGAGATCAGTGTTGTTAATCCTGGTGCAGCACCACGAGGGCATGTCTGTGCCTCAGTACAGCCAGCCTGGTCACTGCTGATTTCCCCCATGACAGCTCGCAGCTCTGAGGGGAGAGGTGTCAGAGCACCACCCTGGCCTCTGTGACCCTTGGCCCGAAGCTATCTCTCAGGGAAACACTGCAACTCCAGGAAGGCACTTAACTGGGGTGGAGGAAAGGTTTATACAGGTTTTGCCTGCTTTTCCATGACAGTCAGTGGTGGGACCTCTCCTATTTTGATATAACAATTATTGCCCATTTAGATCAGGACGTATTTTCAGCTTTTGGCATTTACATCTTTCTCCCAAAGCTTTCTTGGACGTGCAGTGAGGGAGGTTCCAAAATTTATTAAGGAAACGTTTGTTGGTCCTCTGCTGCATGCGAAAGCTACATACTAAAATCTGTGCTAAGAGCATAAAATTTATGAGCATTTTCAAGTTAGCCTCATGATTCTGACTCATGAAGTCTAAATATTTGGGGCTGACAATGTAGGTAAGCCTCTTTCTCTGCCCTCCTACTCTTGCCTTTTGCTGCCTCTCCAGCTCCTGTTTAACAGCTGCCTTAGGAATTTACCACTTGGGCTCTCTCTTGTTACTGCAATCACAGTTAGCTGAGGTTTTTTTTGAGGAGGGGAGGGTGGTAGTAGTCTCATTACAAATTTCTGTGATTATTTTAAAACTGCATGAATTGCCAATAAACTAATAGCTGCTGATTTCTGAGTTGCTGACTTGTCTGCTCGTTCATAAGCAGGAACACAAACTGCCTCAATTTTTCCAATTCTGTTTTGCATGCTCTTATCCTCTGATGTGGACTAGGGGCCCTGCCATAACGCAATTTAATTTGAAGCAGCCGGTGCATTAGGACTGGAAACCTGACCACTGAGTCAATTACATTCAGAACGTTTTAAAATCATGCTTTGTCCTGATACTAACCTTCACAGAGGCTTCATGCCACACACTGGCAAGATGTAGCAGGCAATGAGAGTAAACATAATGCGTATTTTTAAGATTAGATATGCTTTTTAGCAAAATTTAGGTCAGATCCTGACCTTAACAGAATCTGATCTAACTCAATGGGTTTTCATGGCATCCTTCTGAAATTATTTGCCTAAAAAGTTGGGATTTTTTTTGTTGTTGTTGTTTGGGTTTGGTTTTGTTTTTGGGGTGTTTTTTTGGTTGTTTTGGTTTTTTGGGCATTTTTTTGTTTGGTTGGTTTGTTTTTTCGTTTGGTTTTTGGTTTTGTTTTTGGGGTGTTTTTTTGGTTGTTTTGGTTTTTTGGGCATTTTTTTGTTTGGTTGGTTTGTTTTTTCGTTTGGTTTTTGGTTTTGTTTTTGGGGTGTTTTTTTGGTTGTTTTGGTTTTTTGGGGTTTTTTTTTTTTTTTGGGTTTTGGGTTTTTTTTTTTTTTTGAGATGTACTTTAAGAAGGACCTTCTCGTTCACAGAAAGTGCAACTCATCTCAGCACAGGGGGTATGTGCAAATGCACCGGGCCGTGAGAAATGGTTTGAGAGGGAGCAAGGCAGTAGTCTTTCTGTGCACAAGGTGAATTAAACAAAAGAATTGCGAAAGTAATGAACAAAACATTCTTATAAATTGGAAGAAATCCATGTTACTTGACCATATTCTAATTTATCTTAGCTTATCTTGATGTCACTAAGAAGAATACATAACACACATTTCTAGTTTTGAAAAATGTTTTGCACCTCTTGAAAAAACAAGGTTGTTGAAACCATTATAAAAGATAAAACAAAGCCAACATAAAATTAATGTCAAGGCAGTACTTTTTCACACAGGACATGGAGAGAACTTGCTGCCACAAGATGTTTTATGGTCCATATACATAAAAGTTAAAAAACCCCAACCCCCCTGTTAAGGTACAAAAAGTTTCCACTGTGTTTACTGATGACCTGGGTGTGACCTCTGGCTCGGGAAATCATGGCTGAACTGTGGGTAAAAAGCTCAAAAAAAAAAATGTTTCCCCTTGACAGCTGTGAATAGCCACCAGCAGATGGCTATTGTGATAGATGGGCCTCTATTATAAGTGTGAATACTTTATATTCTCATTAAAAAAAGATGGAAGTTCTGATGTAAAGTTCTTTTATTCCCTGTGGTAAACTTTAGTATTACTAGAGCTGAGTATTTTATTTTTTAAACATTATTACACCTGTTTTTGAATATTTAAAATGAATTTTCAGAAAAATATACACCAGCAATTTTTACAATAACACAAAATTCAGCTAGTTATCAAACTTGAAAATCAAAGAGTACATTCATGGTTGTGTTTCTTAAACAGTTTGGACAAATTTTTTTGCTGCAAAAGAATAAGGTTTGTTTGTTTGCTTGTTTGTGGTTTTCTTAAGGAAACTCTTCAAACTTTGAAATCTTTTGGGGTGCTGGTCAGAAAGCCACTAAATGCTCAGCTATTTTTACTCCATGAATATGCCATGTCATGACAGTGTGCATATGTCTTGCATGTCAGTGTGGATAAGCTGAAACTCTGTGTTATCCTGATTAGTATCATAAAGAAGAGTATTCCTTCTCTCTCCCTTTAATGACCTGTCTAGACATGTTTCCCTTGGACGCAAATTTGCACCCTCCTCTTTAGCTTCTGCAGGAGTTAAAGACTTAAGTGGGAAGATATTAGACTTGAATGGCCTTTTACCTGAAGAAGTGAAGAGGTGATTTTCCTAAGTGATTTTTAGTCTGACACAGTTCCTTCTAAGGAATGGGGATCCCTTTAGTTTCTGACATAGTTAAGTTCCCTTTAGCGTGAGTCTGTAGGAGAGACTTCCAAAGGTAAGTGTAAAATTATACTATTGCCTCATTGGCAGATGAATAAAAGTAAGTTAACATGGCATCCTTTCCTGTTTTTCAATAATCTTTGCTAAACTTAATTACCTGTAAATTATACGACCCCAGGGCAGGTTGGACAATAGAGAAAAAACAAGGCAATATACATACACTTCTCTGTTAGCAATCACAATAGTGATCAAGCTGCCTGATTAATTTCAATTGATCATCAAGAAGCAGCTGGCATTCCAAATTCTCCAGTTTGTTTCTACCTTGTCCCTGTGACTCAGACCTACTGCATAGCTTTTCCATTCAGATATCACCCATAAGGACTGAATAATCCTGCTTCAGATCTGGGGAGCGCAAAGAATAGGCAGTGCATGCCACACTCAACGCTGCACGGAGGCAACTGGGGAAGGACCTTCTCCAAATTTAAAAGACAAGCAAATGTGCTGCTTGGGGACGTGGTTTAGTGGGGGACTGGGCTAACTATTGGATTCAATGGTCTTAGAGATCTTTTCCAACCTAAATGATTCTATGATTCTAACGATGTTGGGCAGCGGCATGGCTGCCACTGATGACACAGAGTGGGGCACAGCATGAGACAGAAGCTGATTTGCTGGCTCCTTGTTGCTGCCAAAATACCATCCAGGTCTTCTTTCTGCATGGGGTCCCCCAAACTCTAGTGGAGGAACATATCTGCCCCCACTACTAGTATAAATTCTCTCCATTTTTGCTGTACCCATTCCCCGCTGAATCAGAGCTGTGAGAATTGCCACAGTATTTCACACTTACCATAAAACCCCTGAAAAGGGCATTGGTCTGATTTGCAGGTCTGGAATAGTCAGTTCTAAACAACAGGGCATTAAACATTCACAGAGACCATGATGGTGTGACTGTAGTTCTGGCTGCCCTTTGGCCAGAGCAGAGCATCACCCAGCTGGCACCCACTGATGAGCTCTGTGCACTGCAGTCCTTCCTCTTCCTCCATGCAGTCTCTGCTGGTGCCATCTGCCAGCCCTAGGGCTGTGCTTCTCTAGGAAGTGCTTGTTTCTGAGCCTTCAGCCTCACCTCACCATTTCAGGAGGGCACTGAGCACTGGAAGAATTTGGATGAAACAAGAACAAAACAAAAAAAATTACTGCTTCAAAGAGTTGTCAATGATGAGGTGAATGCTCAGCTCTACCTCAGTGGATCAGTCCAGTGGTTTGCACCTGGAGAATGAGCCCACACCTCCCTACTGTACATCATGCCCCAGGAGCTGATGGTGTTGCAGTTTATGGACACTCATCTGGGGCACCTCTCATGTGGGGCACCTACCTCAAGGCAGGGAGTTTTTAAAATCTTTTAGCCCTATGAAGAATCTCAGCTCTTACATTGTCAAGAAGACCACACTTATTTCAGTGAGTCTCAAAATCTGCAGTCCAGGTATATAGCTGAGAAGGGAGGCTGAGGATTTGGCATGGTAGGAGGCCCAGATGCTGTGATGGCTGGGGGTCACTCCCGCACAGTCAGCTGTTGCTGGCCCACCCCACACTGCCTCTCTCTGTTTTATGCTCAAATCATGTACACCAGCAGCAATTTGGCCCTACCTCTGCTCCCAGCAGTAGGCAGGGGCTGAGTGCGGTCCCCCCACACCTGCAGCACCCAAGGCAGGTGGCTGGCTGCCTTTGGCAGGGAGTAGTGGCCTCCTCAAATATCTGGTTTCCTTCCAGGGTGGGCCCCTTTTCATTGACATGAGGGTACTGTGCCCTTGACCAACATTTATTTTAAAATTTGTTTAAGTAATCTAGCTATGTTCTTCATGGCTAGCTGGCCCATGGCTTCCCTCCAAAAATAAATGGTGGGACAAAACCAGTGTTGATGACCTTCCTCTTCTACATCCTTAAAGATCTTGTCTTTTTGACAAATGAGCTTCTTGCAGCAGATGGTGGAGAAAAGAACTGTGATATAGTATGAGGAGGGGTGGAGTGACTAGCCAGAGATGAAAACACAGGGCTCAAAAAGAATACTCATGTACTATTGAAATAAAGGTCAGACTGTTTATGGAAACAGCCACGGAAACCCAGCATGAATGTGGAGAACTGGATGCTGGGCCTACCATTTCTCCATGCCAGCCTGGGAGAACACGACAGCTGGAGCAACAGTGCTGCAGGAAGCCTGCTGCGGTCTGTGGGCTGATTCAAGACATCTTCACTTATTGTGTGTCATCACAGTTTACCCCACTTGAAGATCAAATGTCCTGAATCATAGCAGAGTAGAGCCTTGACACTGACAATTTTGTCCTTGTTGTTTGTTGTGCATAGTACTACACTCACTGACTGAACTGACGCCAGGTTGACTTCAGTGGGATGTCCCTTCTTTTCCAGGAGCATTGGTATGCTGGCAGTTCTGATGAGGCAGCCAGGGGAGAGTTAGTCCAGCAGCTTTAACCAATGAGTAGGCTGCTTCAGGATACACAAGGCAAGGGACTGGTCCTGTTTTTCAGTGTGTTTCCATCTTGATGGTGCTTCTTTTCTTTAGTTCTACCTTCTCTTTAAGCATGATCATCCTAAGCAGTCATGAACATGAATGAGATGACCATATCACACAGTTTGCTTTGAAATTGCCACAACAGAAAGCACTCTGTAGCCTTTCTTGACTTATTAAAAACGGTGGTTTTTGTAAATGTCAGTCATTTTGAGAGTTCATTTGGAATTGTTTTCCTCTTCTTCCATTCCTTCTTTTTAAATAAATCTAGAGGTACACAGGATCTTTATTTCTGATTGTCAAATACTTTTTGCAATATCCCAAAGTATTGCAATGACCTGTGGGCACTCTGGGGAGGCAGAGGAATGCCATCTTGTTTATGTTATATTTTGACACCAAGCGTCCTTAAAAATAGATGCCTTGTCTCTTCAGAACACAAACTGAAAACTTGACCTTTATGTGCAGCCAGAGGCCAGTGTTTGAAGCATGCAGACAGCTACTCTGAGGTGTGCAGAAGCCTAAAGGTGTCAGGACACCTGGGATCTACTGGCCTGTCAGCCTGGCCTCTGTACCTGGGAAGACCAGAAGAGATCCTCCTGGAAGCTGTGCTAAGGCGTGTGGAGAGCAGGGAGGTAGTTCTGAACAGCCAGCATGGCTGCACCAAGGGCAAGCCCTGCCTGACCAACCCTAGTGGCCTTCAAGGACAGGGTGATACACCAGGGCACAGGGAAAGGCCTTGAGATGTCATTTATCAAATAAAGCCTTGATTTGTTGTGTGGACTGTTAGATGGATAAGAAACTGGCTGAGTGGTTGCATCCAGAGAGTAATGGTCTGTGGCTCAGAGTCCCTCCTGATGGACATCAGCAACCCTCAGGGGTCTGCATGTTGAACAGTACTGTTTAATATCCTTATTAATGACACAGAGTGATCAAGTGCACCCTCAGCAAAATTACTTTATGCAGGAGAATGTAGTGACAGGACAAGGGGGAGTTGCTTCAAACTAAACAAGAATAGGTTTAGATTAGATATTAGGAAAAAATTCTTTGCTGTGAAGGTGGTGAGACACTGGAACAGGTTGCCCAGAGAAGTTGTGGATGCTCCATCCCTGGAAGTGTTCAAGGCCTGGCTGGATGGAGCTCTGAACAACCTGGACTAGTGGATGGTGTCCCTGTTCATGGCAGGGGGCTTGGAACTACATGATCTTTAAGATCCCTTCCAACCCAAACCATTCTATGATTCTATGAAATTACTCTATCTTGGTACCCTCCTTGCCCAGGCAGGAAATTGACAGGCTGCTCTAGAAGTCCTGAGGTGTTTTCCTCTGGCTTCAAAGATGGGGACCTATAGATCTATACCTATTTCACCTAAGCAGAGCAGAGCCTTAAAGCCATATTGGTCAGTTAATTTGAAAAAACTCATTAGAGGGGTGATGGAGTGAAAGAGGAGGTGCTACCTGAACCAAAAATCATTTATCCATCAAATATTTAATACTCTTTCTTACTAGGAGGAAGGTGAGTAATTGTATTCTAGGGGAGTTTTGCGAGTATTGTACCTAGCATTCACAAGAGAACAGCAGGAAAAGTTGACTCTTCCAATACATATTCCTCCTGCCTGAGTTGAGGCACAACAAACTCAACAGCCAGAGAGGGGAGGTGGTTGGCAGTGTGGGGTGACACAGTCGGAGTCCTTTCCTGGAAGTGGGTCTGAGAACAGCTATAAACTTTATGCTCTGATATTTTGTTTCAAAATAAACCCAGACCGTGTGTGTAAAGTTACAGGGAGGTGTTGAAAAGCAAATGGCAACATCTGCGCCCTAGGGAGAGTGTCATTTGTTGGTTGAGACTTTGCAAACTACCCTACCGTGTGCTGTCCCTGGGCTGGGATCTGTAGTCAACACAAGATGATATGCATGTGTATAATAGCAGAAGTCATCACTCGGTGCCCTGGTGACCCCAGGGCTCTGTCAGTCTGTGCTGCCAGGAGAGAAGCTGGAGGCTGTCTGCTGCTGTGCAGGGCAGGACTGCACTGCCCACTTTGGAAAGAGCTGCTTTGCCCATGCACCACCTAAATAAATATGGTTCTGTCAGCAGGAAATCATCAGGGACCCTTGCTGCTGGTTGCTGCTGCTGCAAGCCTTGTCTCTGAGCCTGCTGCAGGTTTTCCTTCCCCAAACCCTGTCCTTGTGGGCTCCATCACTTGAAAGAACTTGAAACTTCAGGGCGGAAGCAGCTGGGGCAAGGCTAAAGGCTCGCTGTTGGAAGTATAACGCCACCCTCCATTGCATGCTCAGTGCCATCTTTTTGTACCTTGCCTTGAGTTCTCAAGCAGATTTTGCATGTTCAGGTTTTTTGGTACTTGGCTGTCATAAAGAATTAGAAGTGATGAATATTTTTGTTTAAACTAGTCCCAGATAAAGTAAAAAAGCAAATAAAGCCCATCTTGGGAGTGAAAAACTCTATTACAGTACTTAAGTTAATATGAAGCACATGCGCAGTCCTGCTGAAAGCAAATAAAACTTACTTGCCTGCTTACTAAAGGCTTTTCAGGAGCACACGTAGCTGATCTACCCAGGTACACCATGCAATGGGAATTTCTCATGTGTCTAGAATTAAGCAGTGTGCACTGTCTTCTGATGGATTAGGGTCCATGTATTCTATTCAGAGAAAACGATTCCAGAAACAGCTTGCACAAATGTTCTATGTTGTCTCCAGATACTC
>VYZR01050801.1:28512-50029 GCA_013400675.1 Oxylabes madagascariensis | reverse complement strand
CTCATCTCTGCAAAAGTAGAAGAAGAAAGAAAAAAACAGGTCGGAGGGATTTCTTAATGTAACAATTAATAGATTCCTGTTTTATTTCTTTATTCTTAGATTAGTCTCGGGTTTGGACATAATTTACAACATCACAGCTCTATAGTGTGCATGTGCTATGGCTTGTCCTTACTTGTATCGTCTGTATATTTATGTGTTGTGCCTATNAGTCTGTTCAAGCTATAGTGTCTTCTTAAGTAAAAAATAATTCCTCATCTCTGCAAAAGTAGAAGAAGAAAGAAAAAAACTGGTCGGAGGGATTTCTTAATGTAACAATTAATAGATTCCTGTTTTATTTCTTTATTCTTAGATTAGTCTCGGGTTTGGACATAATTTACAACATCACAGCTCTATAGTGTGCATGTGCTATGGCTTGTCCTTACTTGTATCGTCTGTATATTTATGTGTTGTGCCTATCCTGAAACTTATTACCAGCATTGCCAGCACTCTCTAAGTAAATTCTTTATAAAAATCCCCCAAAACATATTAATCCTCTTTCATTTCTTCTAACAATTCCTTAGATAGCTCAGTGACAGCCGTATACAATCAAGAGAAGCTACCCACACCCTCAGAAATCACATTTGTCTAATCTGATGTTACTTATTCAAAAGTCAGGTATTGCTGAACTGACTCATTTTGGCTTCTCACAGTCCTTCCCGAAAACAATTCAGCCCACCTATCTGGGAGACCTTGTTTGGAATGAGGTAATTTCCTTGTTGGCGTCAGTGCTGTTCACTCTGCTGGCAATATGAGGTCCCTAGGAGACTGGTTTAGCCCAGATTCCTAAATTTCAGATGCCTTTAGACAGATGTAACAAATTCCTTCCTAAATCCATTGCTATTTGCCTTTAAGGCATTAGCAGAGACTTCTTCCCCTAGCTTGCTGGGAAATATTTAAAACTGCTTTCTTATCTAAGCATTGCTCCTCTCTTAAAACGGAAACACTATATAGAAAACAGAAAAAAAAGAAAAAGTTAATGGACTAAAGCTTGAAAGGATTAGAGAAGGATTTAGTCTGACCTCCTGCATATTATGAGCCACAGACTACACATGAGACAAAAAAGATTTTTGATTATTTTTTTCTGAATGACAACATGGAAAGTGTTACTTTTAGAGAAAAAAGGTCTTTTGATGAAATAATGGAATAATTTCCATTGAAGGCAAATTCCTGGCAACATACAACTTCACTTTATAGTCTTGTCCCTAGAAAAAGCAGTATGTTCTTCTAGAGATTTGGTTTGATCTGGCTTGATCTCACAAATGCTTACTGAAATGCTGGAGGCGAGTGTAAAACACAGAGATAATTTTGGCTCTGAGTCTCTTTAAAAATCAGATTTGTTTTGGGGAAGGTTTAATGATCTGTTTGCTTTTTTAAACATAGTTTTCTAACATCTCAGATGAATATTCAAAGAAAACCACAATCATTATCCATAGCTTTTTATTGAAGGAAGCCAAGTAAATCATAGATAGGAGATTTTGTATCTCAAAGACAGACCTTTAGCTTTATAGGAACAAGATGCTTTTCCTATGGGCATTTGAGTAAGTGAGAGCAATTAAAACTGACGTGGCATTGTGCAGCTACTCAGGCCAAAAATACAATGACTGTATTATATATTACAATAGACACTTTATTTGTTGTATTCCTGCTGTGGAATTCTCTTCGCAATGTATGTCTAGTGAAGACAGTAATTGTCCTAGCTGCCTTCCTTTTAGTCTTGTATAACTCTGTATACTTACGCTATACACAGTAAATGCTTAAATATATATATAGATATATGTATATGTATGTATATATATATATAGTATAGCCTTTATAGTCTGTATACAGGCTTGGCCTTCTTATACCTGGAAAGCTGATGTGATCTGAATCCATAGGGAAACACAGTGTCCCTTTGTTGCTAACCACATTATCACATTGAATTTTATTATAAAAAGTGATTTTATTCGGCGCAATTCAGCCTCAAATTCGTCCTGGAATATGCAAAAAATAGCATTCTGAGTCAGAGAATCAGGCACTGTCAATTTCAAATTTAGATAGAGGCCACTCAGGAAGCAAAGTCTGCTGTCACAAAGGAAACTGCAGGTCATGTCTCTGGTTCTTAGCACATATTGGGATGGACAGACAGACACCAAAAGGCATAGAACCTGGTTCCACAGGGCATGCTCTTACCTCTGAGCCTGTGGTGACCATCTGAGAAAAGTCAGGGAAAACATCATATAAAAGGGAAAGTGGGTGAAATTAGTTCTTGAGTTATAGTATGTAATTATAGGTAATGGTATAGAGAACAGTTTGTATAAAATAGATGTATTTTGTTTCTATTCTTTCTCATGGATGCCTGTGGAGCTTTCAGCTCATAACACCCAAAAAGGGCTTGACATTCCTCCAGTTAGTAAAGGTGAAGATCACATATACCTACGTCAAGGAGCTGAACTGATGTAGTGAGTGAGGACACTAAGTGCACTGAGTGTGTTAAGCGGGGTCATTCTCCCCTGCATTACACGGTCCCAGATGTGCCACCCCAGATGTGTGGGGACTTCATTGCATGAAGTATTTGCACCTGAAAAAATGGACAGTGGAGGCCCTGTTTGTTACCTTTCAGGTTTTGATTTCTAGTCTCAGCTGCATCCTTCTCTGCAGTAGCTTCCCTTGCTTTCTAGGGAGTTAACATCCAGTGTCCCCAAATTACATACCCCAGAGATAACCATAACAATGAACATGAGCCATAATAGCACATTTCTGCTGGCTGCTTGTGGGGAGGTGGCCAGATATTTTCTCATTAAAAGTTCTCTGCATGTTCTGAGGTTAAATTTTATAACCTGATAATTTTTCTGAAAAGAAAAAAAAAGGAATTCCTCTGAAGGAAAGTTCTTGGCTGCAGGCACAGGACACATGGCAGCCAGGGAAGTGACGAAGGCTGGGTGGAGGGGTTGGGGTGCAGGAGCAGCCTAGAGGGAAGGTGACACCAAAGGCTGGGCTTGGGAGAGTGCCTTTGGCCGCAGATGATGCAAATGCATTTGGGATACTTGGCTCCTAACCCTGGAGTGTTTCTGTGGTGCAAACACCTTCCGGACAACCACAAGCTGTTACTTAATGTGGGAGGCTGCTGTGATTACATACTAACCACAGTGCTAGAAAATTATTAACTCTCCTATAATAACAGAGCTTTCAAGTGTCCCTTTTTATCGCTCTCCCTGCCTATCTTGCAGCCTGTGTCAGTCCTCTGTACTTATTTAACACCATCTGTAGAGAGCTTTTCCCCTTGATTTGTAGTAACTTATCATCAGACTTTGAAATTGTTTTCCTCTCATCTCAGCTCTCCTGGAATTCTTCCTATTTCTGGTTTTGTAGATTTGTTCTGAAGCCCTCTTCATATCGGGCACCTAGGAAACAACGTGGATTTTCAGCCTTTTTTGATTTGTGAGCTTCTAAAAATTTGTAATGTAAATTCATGCTGTGGTACAGTGTACTTAGATCTGCTGGCATTAGGGGCTTACTATTCATAGTTACCTTCCTTTGACCTTCTAGAAGTAGGCTGCGCACTATAAATACTGGTGATAAAGCTATGGCTTTAGGCATACCAGTATTATATCAATTTCAGTGCCCCAGTGACAACAGAGGAGATCCAGGATGAAACATAATCAAAATCTAAATGTAGTGTGAAGAGCTAGAAAAGCCATTATACAATCATACCCATTTTATTAGAGGTAATTTGTACATGTGCAACATAAGCCCACTTTTTTGTTAGAGGGAGTAAAAGGGTCAGAAATTTCTAACAGATAGTTAAATGTACATTTCAGGTATAAATTAGGTAAGCACAGAGGAAGCTTTCCTGAACATCTTGGTGTAACAAAAAAACCACCAAATTATTTTCAAGAAATTCAGCCCACTCCACAGTCATATTTAATAAAATCATCCCCAAACTCATTAGCTTCAGCAGATGTGATTAAAACAAAAAAGGGGAATGGTCACAGTATTAATTTTAATCACTAACATCTCATTCTTAGTATCTCTTCAGTTTTGTGACCTTTTTTCTTTGGAAAATACAGTCAGAATCACTGACAAGACACAAAGTAGTCCAAAACCCCTTTCTGCTTTGATTCCAGCTGTGGACATAATCACATCCACCCATTCCATGAACTGCCTCTTCCCAAATATCTATATATACATCTAATGCTAAGAAGATGTACGGTAAATTTCCATTTCAAGCAATAACTTCATAAACCTCACTCCTTATAAAGAATAGAGAGTTCTATGCCAAGGTGAAATTCTCAGCAGTCAGAGGTCACAGTGTGGTTGATAAGAACCTTGTTCTTCCACTTATGCACAGTGGAATAGAAGTACTGGGGAGACAACAGATACTGATTTGGTTGTGCACGGAAGGATGTTGAGCAACGCAGTTAGTGAGCACACTTAGTACAGGATCAGGAAAATCTTCCCTTTGGGAATAATTTATCTTCATGTAGGTCTTCATGTAGCCATAAACTGCATCTGAGATAAGGAATTTGTTTAACTCAAATGATCTCAGCATAGGAAACTTTGTGTATGCCCTAGACATTAACTTCTTCCACTTTCTGGCCATCAAATAGGTTAAAAAGTGGCTTTCTGCATTCCACTTTTAAGGTACAACCAATTTTCATCCTGACTGCAACTGTCTCTGCTCTTGCTCTTCTGGGTGTCAAGTCAGATGACCCTTCTAATAAAGAGTATGAAAATGAACTTCTGGTTCTCTTCATTGTATTCTTTAGGGAAGATTAAGTAGAAAACAGAGGGAAATGCATTAAACTCCATACTACTGGCATTTTCTGCCAAATTCTGGACACCCAGACAGTAGTTAAACTCTTCATAATTGAACTTTTTCACTTGCATTAGTGAATGAGCTAATAATCTTAGACAATGTAAGATTTTATTTGTGTTTTTGCATTACAGTGGTCAGGACAGTCTTGAAGGAAAACTTCATTGTTGATGCTACAGCTTGTCTTACAGGGTGCAAGTTTAATTTCTGGATTCCTGCTGAAGCACAGTTCTTGTTCTCTGGACAGTCAGTGTATCCATATCATTCCATCTTGCAAATTGTAGAAGAATTTGGTGGGGTCTTAAACATAATAACACATTGCTTGAGTTAGAACCTTTACCTTTTTAAAATCACTTTTGGGACACTAGGAGTGGAGAGAAAATATTGCATGTAAATGTAGGCGTGAAGGTTTGCAGTAATGCATATTTCCTCAGAGCAACTTGCTAGCCTGACATATCCATCTTGGGCTGAAGAGCAGGCATCCAGAGTGATTTGACAGAGCTTTTGAGCACATCCAATTGCCCAAGTCTACTGGAACTAAGATTCTTCATTTGGGGCTTCTAAGACTGCAGTTTGGGTTCAACACTGATTAACACTGCCTGGTCAGTTTGATCTGTGGCTCTTCTCCTCTTGATTTGTAGCTTTACAGGATCAGCAGACTGCTGATACTCTTTCAGTTTGTGTTTTGAAAACCAGAAAAAACATGAAATTCCATCACTGTGCAAAGCCCTTATCATTTCCCTGATTCATCACTAACACAGATGTGACATGGAGCATTCTCCCCAGCCAAGACAGCCATAAACACAGTTACTTCCATAGACTGCAGCACCTTCAAGAATGAAAGGGAGATCTGAAATCTTCCTTATTTTCCATCTGTCATGCCAATCATCCCACCTGCTGACATCTTGAGAACAGCATAAGGAGGATAAATGAATCTGTGGAGTAGCTCTAGTGACTTCCCAGGAATTGTGTCACAGGTGAATTTGATGCCCTCCATTCCTAGTTACAAATGCTGAGACAGGAAAATCAGTATTAGCTAACGGTAGTCTCCAGGCTTTATTATCATGATAACACACAGAATTAACAGAATTGATGGAGGCTGGACTTCTGCTCATTTCAACTGTTACTCTGCTGATGTTCTGCATTGCAATATGAGCAGGCATACTGTGATGGCTTCAAACATAAGTATAAATATCAAAAATCAAGCCTTAGCTGAGCATTTTCCCGTTGATCACTCTTCATCTGCAGCTGATGTATGTAGTTTGTCTGTGCAGAGTAGCAGCTAATGGTGGAATTCCAGGTCTCCTTAACATCCATCTAAGATATGGGAAAACTGCCTTCTGGATTTTGTATTGGTGTCATTGGATGTTTGCATTCCTCATAGGCAAGTTTCAGACGTTGTTTTCCAGAATAATGATGTTCTTCCCTTCACATGGTCATTCCAGCTGCTCATGTCAGGGCAGCTTCCTTGGGAGCATGTTCAGTGAGGGGGACTGAGTTTGTAGTCAGGGAGCAATAGGAACTACAGCTCTCTGCAGGAGCCAAAGGCTTTGCTGTGGTGTGGAGGGCAGAGGGGGGCTGTGCTTAAAAGCTGAGCTGCTCTCTTCTACTGAGCACAGCTGGAGTGAATCCTTCAGCCTCAGTGGGATTGAGAAGGGCTCAGAAGGGGCTGGAAAATGCAAGCCACTGCTATTGCTTCAGAATAGCAGCTGTAAGATGCTATCCTGGCATGCTGTTGTCTTGTTCCCTGACTGCAGTCACAGATGTCTTACTTTGCTGCACACTTCTTTCAAAAAACCTTTGCCTAACTGGGGATTTTGTACTTGGTATTCTGGAAGGACTCTGGATTGGGACACTCCCTCATCTTTTATCTCATGAGTGATGGGCCTGTGGTGGGCTTTGGGTGCTGGTGGCCTGTATTTCATGTGCAGCATCCAAATCACAGCACTGCCACATGAGCAGCGGTGGGGTGGGGCTGGGTTATACCCCTAAGAAGACCATAAAGAACCTAGCAAAGGCTGGTGGGGCTGGAACCACCAGAGCCCCTTGGTGCCATGCTCAGCCTGCTTCATCCCGTTGGCAACAACTCACTCCCCAAAGAGCTGCTGCTACCGCCTGCCTTTCAGCAGCTCCTGGAGCACCTCTGTCCTTCAGCTCTCAGCTTCAGAGCTTCAGACTAGGATGGGGAAGAAAACACAAAACACTCCAGCATAGCCTTGAAATGTCCATTGGGCTCAACTTCATCAGCATGAGAATCATCCACAGCTGATTTTGAGACTTAGCGCTGCCTTTCTTTTGTCCAGTGCCCAGCCTGACCAGAAGTCTCTGCAAATGAAGGTCTGAAGGATGGTGTCTTTGACAAAACATCAGTTCTCTGACTCTATCCCATGGTTTGGGTAACGCATGTAGACTTGAAAATCTAGGATTGTGTCAAGGCCAAGAAAACTGGTAATTATCCAGTTCCAAAATTGTTTGTGCAATAAAAGGATTAACAAATGTTTTTTAAATCATAATTATGATCTATTCTGCAAATTGCTCCTAAAGCTTCCTTAATTCCCTTTCTATTCTCTTTTTTACTTTCTTTTCTTTCCTTTGTGGTTTAGGAGCAATTTGCTCCTCCTGAAATGTAAATGTCTGCCTAGGACAGAAGGAAACTGCTGAGCTGGCACACAGATTTCAGCAGTAGATGATTTCGTTTCACTAGAGCTTGGAGTGATGATGACGGATGTTAGCTCCTGCAACAGAAACTCTGCATAAAGCTGTTCTGAAGCAGCCATTAGATCTATACACTTGCTAATCAAGTCACAGTAAAAGTGCTAAACTTCTCACTCCTGAAGTTTATCAGGTTTGGTGCTAGACTTCTAATTGTGTCACCAACATTTTTGCATTCTCTTAGGCCTTTATAGTACAAGAGGCTGTGAGGTAAAAAAGTTTTGTAGATTTCTTCTGAAAACAGTGAATACTTCTATTTTCTATGGCCATAATCCCATGGTTTGGCATCCCTTATTTTCATGATGAGGCTAAAAGATATTTTTATGATGGTTTATGATATTTAGCACATACACATAAAAGAATAGTGCATCACAGTATTTATTGACATTTGTTGATTTTAAGTATGTTTCTGCTCTGTTTGCTTAGGTGGCAGGTATTCTGGGGTCCTGTCAGCAGAGCTAGCCCAGTCTCCGATGGACACAAGCATCACACTTGAACACAGAAGTTATCAAAATTCTCCATGTACATGCCAACAAAACACACTACAGTACACCAAACTATCATATTTTTGTGTCAGTATACTTGAACCATTGGCCACCCAAATCTCCCGCCCTGTTTTGCACTGTCCCAGTTCTTCCCTCCAGAGCTCTGGTCTCAATGCAGTGTTTCCAAAGGGCAGTGCTAGGGAGAACATCCAATGTGCTGGAGTACAGGGCGGAATACTTGTTCTGCCCTTGCCAAAAACTCACAGCGCAGTAGCATCACTGCACATAGCAATGCCTCAACACCTAACCGTGGGTTCTCTGCATTGCTGGGGTTCTCCAGCACCACAGGTTTCCCCTGGATAAAGTGTGGGCACTAATTATATTTCTGTCAAATTAGCCAAAGCACACGATGATGTTTGGGCCATCTTTATGCTTTTATGTTGGGTTTATGCTGGCTCTGGGAGGAGCGACGGTATCTCACCGGGCAGAAAGTGTGAGTTGTAGAGGCAGTGATACCTCGTCTGGCATAAAACCTGTCAGTACAAAATTAAGTCATCATTTTTCTTTATTTGAATTGGCAGCCTGAGTTCATTCTGGATCAGCACTTTCATCATGTGTCTGGCAACACTTCTGATGGAGTATTAACAGCCCTAAAGCGGGATTTACTGAGTTGCAGGACCACAAACTTATTGTTTGAGCTTACTCTGATAAAAAGGCAGGGAGCTACTGGGTGGCAGTTTTTACCAGGTTTCAGAACACTCATACCCAGAGCACTTTTCTACTTACGAACAATTTCCTCCTTCATGAAAAAAACACCCTCAAAATTCCTACCTAACCAATAAACCCCACCCCAACACAGAAAATCCATGGATTAAAGGATCATATGTAACTTTTTACACACTCCCCCAAATGAAACATTTTGTGTAAATGGAAAAAAAATCCTTTCATGGTGTAGAAATTCAACAAAGCATAAATCACTATTTTGTTTGTTCTGTTGCTAGACATGCTCAACAAGAAACCACTGCCAGACCTGTGAAATTCTCCCATTAATCCTAACAGAGTGATTATATCTAATACCCTTGGAACAATGAAAAAATGTTCAAACATATTCCACTGACTAAAAAAAATATTATGTTTTCCCAGTTGCAGTAAGGATGACGTTATGTGCTAGTTAGAATACTTGAATTAAAAGACTTTAAATATCTTTTACTTTTCTCCTAATTTTCCAAAAAAATTATTTGAAAATATAGTGGTTTCAAAACATAACATAGCTTCCAAAGAATAGAAGGCGTTGGGTGAAAGTTGTCTTTCAGTATTTCTGTTTGCTACTGAATCCTTGGAGTAAACAATCACTCTCTTACCCAGTTTCTGCAAAGCACTTTCCTTTTGTTTCAGACCCAGTACAGGCAGCTGAATGAGGTAATGCCTAAATCTCCTAGGTCAGGAATGTACTCAGACTGAGCACTGAAATAGGGTAGGAAGAATACCTGCTCTTTTGTAAATTCAGGGTGAACTTCAGCTCAGCTTTCAGATTGCTGTGCTCAGAGGAAAGAATTAGGACTGCCTGTCTGAAAACAAAAAAATGACTTCTTTAATTTAGACACTGATAAAAAGCTTCATACCAGTGCCCTCAAATGCATTCAAAACACATTACATATACATAAACGTGTTTTAAATTAAAAGCTTCTTGTGAAAAAATTGCATCAGTTTAAGTGAGTGTAGTAAACACTACCCTGTCTTCAATAAAAATACCATTTTCAAATTCTTTCATTTAAAAGCAGATGCTGAAAAAGCTTTCCTGAGGTAGAGGGTGAGCGGAGCCTGGTTCTGACTGAGCTACAGTGATCCTCTGAAAATATAAAAGAACCCCTCTGCACAGTGATCATAAAAACACAGAACTGTTTCATATTAGAGATCAGAGTAATTTTCTTTAGCCATTAAAGTCAGACAAGCATAATTTTCAGAAGTACATTAAATAGTATTTATTGAGTTTGCAATTTCAGGGGCAAAGCTATAATCTCAGTCCCAGCCAATCACACACTGTGGCATGTCACCTTCATGTTCTTTCAACCATTCAACAAATGAACAATAACATGGAACATCATAAAGAGAGGGGTTGAAAAAACAACCCTATGCTATTTTGAAAAAAAGGAAACAAACTGAAGTCTTGTTCTCATTCACAAATACACTTGCCTTCTTGATTAATCATACTATGTTTTTATGGAAGAACAAACTCATCCTCCCGATGTTCAGGAGAAGGTATGGGATGGTTGATCCGAAATAAAGTAAAACTATGTAGAAAACAGTACTTTTCCATATGACCACAGTAACAGCTAGATGGTTAATACAGACTTCAGACTGTATTAAAGAATTCCTGACAAGAGAAAGTACACTTTTTTCTTAGCAAGTCCTTGTGTCTGGATTGATTCTGTGGGTGCGTATGGTTAAAAAAAACACCAAGGGCCTGCCTGTAAAATCTTACATCAGAGTTGTTTTCATTTTCACCATGGTCACCCTTCTGGATAATTAAAAAAGTCATCACATAATATACACAGAGATTCATATTTACAGAATAAATGGCAAAAGAGGGAATTAGATACAGACACATTTATGTCCAGGCATTAACAAATGAGATCCCTTGTGTAGACTCAGGGATTATTCACAGCTCGTTTAAGAAAGTCCCTTTCTCTGTATGAGTCCACTTATTTTGCAAATGAGAGCCAGCAGGATGTCTCGCTGTAAGAAATAGATGCTTGCTCTCCCTTAAACCATGGTCATGACCTTCAGAGAGGCAGGTTGGAACCTCCTTATCTTCTTCTTTAGTGCCTTTGAGGCTTTGATGCGACAGATTTTGGGTACTGGAGGAAGAGGCTTGGAAGAGGCCTGGACAGTCACGGATTGTCTGACTGAACCTTCAGGCCAAATCAGGTCACTTTCATCCCCCTCATCAGAGTCAAGAGCAAGGCTGCTACTGGTACTGCTGCCATCCGAATCTGTTTCACTGGACTCACTGTCCCCAAATCGGTTGGTCGTGAAATCGCTGACCTCCCCTTCGCTGGTCTCTGCAATGGTGGAGTGGAAGAGGGAAGCGCACTCTGCAGAGTACTCAGAGTGGTCCGACTCGCTTTTGGCATAATCTCCGTGGGGCTGACCCTTGGAGCGAGCCCTCATGCTGACAGTGCGCAGGACGCCAGCTCTCCTGGCTGGCTGCCTGGGCGCTCCCAGGCCAAAGCTGTGAGACAGGCTGGCCGGGGGGGCCTTGGCAGAGATCTCCACTGTGGACTGCCACTTGCGCTGCTTCTTCCTGTTGGCTGTGTCTACACAAGCTGCTTCAAGGGAATACAGTGCATTGGCAGAGGCTCCGTAAAGCTCTGGCCTGGACGGCACAGTGGGGAGCCTGACCTGCACTGGGAACAGACTCGACTCCGAGCACGATCTGCCAGCCATGTCACCAGAATACGAAGGTCTCCGCACCAGGCTCTTCATTCCTTGTGGCCTTTGCAGCTGATTCCACTCAGCAGGCAGCTTGGTGGCCCCATGAGACCCTCTCACCTTCTCCATGCAGAAGGCTTGCTTCCCAGGCCGAACGACTTTTTCGCTGTTCCTCCTCCTTATCTTCGCTGCCTTTGTTTTGGAGCTGGCAAACTTTACCCGGACTTGATGGGATTCTGCAGGGACAAACTGAGCATGAACAAACTCAGCTCCTGCCACTCGTTCATGACCCCCAGCATAAGCCAATTTGGCATTGCCACACCTTTTGATGGGCAGTTTTTTGGGTGGGACGGCTTTAGCATTCCAGGTGTCTGGGCTAGAGTCCTCTTGACACAGCTGCGAATAGGACAAACTGCGCTCCACGCTGCTCTCTGTTGCTTCTGCCAGAGGAGAGCCCCTGGCTGCTGACTTGGCAGGATAACAACTATTCACAGCTGATGGCTCTGTGTCAGGCCGAGTGGATGACTGCTCTTCATTCACACAGCTCATGGTCTCCTGCTGCTTGGCACAATCCCCCTCTGGCACCTCTCTTGACAGCTTCCCTTCAGCTTTGTTACTCTCCAGAGAACTGGTCTGTTTTTCCAGCTGGCTACTGCTGCTGTTAATTTTCACTCCACCGGTGCTGGGGGTTATAATGAATCTCTGGTGCACTGCGGCTGGCTGGCTCTTCGGTGAAACCCACTCACTGGCCTCAGCCTGACTGCTCCCTTTGCATCTCGTCAGCTGCAGTAATTTATTGATGTAACCCCCTGGTTTGACCTCAGTGGTTCGCCTAGTCTTAATCAAGCTGGGACCTGCAGTACTAGGCATAGGTTTGCTGGGAGGAGCTTGGAAGTCTGATTCCGGGGATGTTCCCACCAGGGAGAAAAGGGGACTTTGTAAAGCCACTGCATGGAGGGGGCTTGGGTAAGGATACACATCAATGCCATTCCTGGAGACCAAGTCATTCTGGAATTTGGGGTCCATGCTGACCAAGTGCATGTCTCCATTATGGCACAGAGGCAACATGGATTTGGGATCCTTTTCTTTCTGAAATCTAGCGTCCGCTGGAATGAGTCTTTCCAAGTCACCTATATGGTGGATGAAAATAAACAACCTAATTAAATCACAGACAATTACATTCAACCTGGTTCATGCTAGAAGTGCTGTATCAGAGAGATGTGATAGCTTTTACTAAAATCAGTAGCATGGATATAGAAAGTAATTTCAGTCTTCCAAAGTCAATGAATTACTTTAAAGCTTTTATCACCTAAGCGTAACAGAATTTAAAATGCCAATAATAAAACTCTTACCTTTGCAGGAAATTTAAACCGTGCTGCTTGGATGAAAGTAAATATGTGCATATACAAAAAAGTTCTAAAGTGTCACAGCCCAGCAGGAACCCAAGTAGACAAAAACAGGGGATTATTTTTATTTCTTAGCAGAGAAGCCATAGAGAGGAATGAACTGAAGAACCTTTATTTTCACAGAGGAAAAAAATCTAAGGCTAACTACTCAGGCAAGTGTAGTCCCTGAAGATGACATTTATAGACCCCAATTCCTATTTCTTTTATTTTGGACTACTGTCAAGGGTGCTGTAATTTACTCTTGACTGCAGCACCCTCCTCCCAGAAGCACCTCCTGTGCAGAGAGGAAAAGCTGTTTTCCTGTGCAAAGAAAGGTTGTTCCATCCAGATATGTCATTCAATAGAGCACTATGGTGCTGTGTTACCTCTGGGACCAAGAATACTAGAACCAGTTAGCTTGGATTTCTCTGTACTACAATGCAGACTTCAGTGCCAACAAATCCTCAGCTAACCAATTTCCTGGGTGCTTCATGTTGTCATAAAACCCAACCACCACATCATTCACAAACTATGTGAATAGTCACATGGTAACTATCTATGCCCTGTGACAGGAGGCTTTTAAAAGACCGCAAAATTTTGGGGTGGTCTGCAGTGTCCTACCTATGCACAGACCTGCCACAGCAAAGCTTAGGATGACAACCTAACAAAACCTAATTTCATAATGAAAATTCTCTAGGAAATTGTTGGCAGTGTGCAATGCTGTGCTCTTTTGCAAACAAACCAGGAAGGAGTTAAAAGCATGCTGTGCCTGCAGTGTCTCAGCAAGCTTTCTGCTCGCCACTGAAAGAAAAGGCTATTGATCTATTGTACTTGCAATTTCCTCTAAGGAGAGGAAAAATTTCTTCCCCTCGCCAAATGATGATTTTCTGAAATAAAATCTTTTGCTTCAGTTCCTGCAATGTAGTCAACTTCGTAAGAATTGCTTCTTCCAGACTATACCCACTACTACCCCACTACTTTTGTTTCTAACTGTGAAGGAAGTAAGACACTGTAGCCAGGAAGAGGGGCTGGAGGAGGTCTGCAGTCTCTCTCTCATACCCCTGCTCAGTATCAGCTATCCCTTTTTGTGCTAGTCTATCTCTATATCAAAAAAACATGAAGCCCCTGCAGTCTCATCAACATGTTTCAATACAGGAAAGTTTCTGAGAGAGCAAAATGTCTGCAATCTGAACATGGAAGCCATGGGTCATTAAGCTCAGCTTCATCTCCAGCTTTTGACAAGCCTCGAGAAGACTTTGCTTTTACGCTATAATTAGTGCAATCCCTTCAGGTGTGTCTACACACCAAAGTATAGAATAAGTGGTCTTTGTTTCTGTTCCAAGCAAGCCAGAGGTGAGTTAGCTCAGGTCAAGTAGCTGTGGGAATGATTCCAGAGTGGCACAGTACTTGAAATGATGTTCCCCACAGCTTCCCTGTTTCTATAATGGAACTGGTACACATCTCGCTGGATCACTCTAAGAATTGCATTAACACCAGGTTGCTTTGAGGCCATGGAAGAACCAGTGATAGAGAGTGATATGACAACACTTTACAGATGGTAAAGAAGCAATTTGTAATATTAATGGGCTTGACCATTTTGTTGAAAGTATGATGCAAATTCATGGCTGATCCACTTTTAGGCTCATGGCTGCTTGCTTTCTAGATAGTCAGTTAACTTTTGGCATTTGTTGTCCCTAACTGTACATAATAAATTATGAAAAAGAGTCATTGTGTGAGTCAACATTATTTGTGCAACATCCCTGCACTTTCACACAAGGTATTTCAAACACTGAAACTTTTCCGATTTCACGAGCAGGTCATTTTAAAAAAAGGTATCTCAATATTCTTTACAATTTTATCTCATACACTAGAGTATTTTTCCACTTCTAAATGCATATTTGCTATATGTCCTCATATTTGTTATTGTTTCATACACATATTTTTTATTCATTCTAATATTTTTTACTGTTTAAAAGTATCTGGATTATGGAGACAAGGTGCAGTTGGACAGTAAATGGTTTGGCTCTGTGGTTTTGATCCACTCTCACTTTGTGTATTGAAAATGAGAACTATATATTGATTACACATGGTTAAACAAGGTCCTAAGAATAATAACCAGGAATCTGCTCTTCTCTTCAATGAAGTATCCTATTCTGCTATCAATTACCTGTGGAAACTGGCCTTGGCCTGGACCTGGCAGGAGCCCCAGAAACATCTCTGCTAGCTGCAATCCGACATCCATCGCTGACATAGGTTCCCTGCTGTTGGAAGCTGGTGGTGTGCACAGTAGTTTCATCTGCAGACTTGGGTCGGTAATCAAACACACTGAGCCTCGCTTTAGGGTGTTGAGAGCTGGGTAAGAGACTGGTGTGGGAGGAGGAGATGGACTCACTGTACACAGAGGTGCAAGAATTGGAGAGTGAGCAAGAACCACCGTCACTCAGGTCATAGAATCCTGCAGAGTTAAAATAAATAGGATATTTCATATTTACAGCAATTACACATGCTCTGTAGAGGAAAAGTGCAGAGAATAAAATAAATCTTCATTTGCTATGTGCCACAAGCCTAATTTTATGATCATTTATTAAGTTAACAATCAGCAGAGGTATACTCTAATTCAACCAACCTTTATTGGGCTTCTGCATATTTACTTAGGCCCTGAGCCAGCTCGGCACGCACATGCCTGCTTAGTTCTGAGGATGGGATGGGATGGAAACATGCACCATCATGCCCAGTTCTTCAATGGAGAATGTCTTTGGGGATTATGATGCAATTGGTGTAAGACAGGGACCTCTGACACCGTTGTAACTTGTACTAGGTGCGTACAAGCATAGATTGGGTGAGTGGATTCGATGAGTGGATTGAACAGAGCAAAACTAGCCTGTAATCAGAGCTGCCAAGTGAATGCTAGCTGGAATGTCTAAGGGATGGAGACTATCTTCTCTCTCCAGGTATTGGGATAATTTGCAATAATTGCAGAAGCATTATAAAAGGCTTTGCATAAATTCAAGGTAGGAAATTTTATTATTCCTCTCTATAACAGAGAAGGAATATTTTCTTTTGAACTACGTGCATGTGCCTAAGCACACAACTCCTGAACTTAAGCACACAACTCCTGAACTTAAACACACACCAGAAACTTGCACTTTTTATATGCACTCTAAGTACCAGGCTGCAAATCCGTATGCTGTATTCAAAAAAATAAAAAAAATATCTCCTTGTCTCACTAAAGACTTGAGGCTTTGCAAAAATTCTGTTTAAAAGAACTACTTTCATTGTCTCTGACTAGATAACAGAAACCGGTTCTAACAGACATCCTAGCTATAAAAGTCTGCAGTACAGCTCTCTCTGTGAATCAGACCAGAAACCTGATACCCAGGATCTTTCTGTCCATGAGAGCTTTACTCAGTTGGGGTAGTTTTTCTAAGTGTCTTTTAATAGTGCTGTTTTGCTTCTACATAAATTCATTTGACAGGAGCACTGCAATAGTGATTTTCAAAGCCCTAGTGAGGATCAGAACCCTTCCTGGCTTCAAGCAGAGTCATCAATACCAATCATTGATATTGATGTTTATATCCACTTCTTTTAAGTACTCTAGCCATTTTACCAATGGTCATTCTACACTGCACAAGGTAATTAATAAGTAAATCTGTCTCCTTCTCCTTCCACATGTGGCTACAGGGCTCATGAAAAAAAATTTAAAAATCCAGAAAGAATACTGCTTGAGTGAGTGAGCATATTCCAACTAAATCAACTTTGCAGGAAAATTTCTAGCAGCTCTGTGAGCCCACTCTGTGCCAGATGACTTTCATCCACCTCAGCCATGGGGCATCACTTCTGACCAAATAATACAGAGAGTTTTGTTAAGCAGCTGACACTCTTCAGCTCTCCTAGCACCATACTCCTAGGAAAAAATAGCCAAGAGCACATTACCTGAGCTGGGCCGGCTGTCACTATCCAAGTATTCACTGGAGGTCTTACTGACGTCCAATTTCAGCTCACTTATTCGCTGGTCTAGCTGATCCAGGTGGCTTTTCAAGCCAACATCCTGTCTCCTCAAACGAGACTAAATCAAGGGAAGGAGGAAATGAAAAATAATCACAGTTAGGCTCTCAGCAGCAATGCATGAATCCAGGCCACCTGTGCCAACAAGATTCTATTCTCATGAAGTGTTTTCCTTAGCTAGGGACTGTTGCAGTTGGCTCTCTGTAATGAGACTGACCTAATGGACAAGGACAAAATATTTTGTTTCTTAGTATAAATTGTCTTCTGCTCAGCTAAACATGTTCTGAAAACTCACTCTGAAGGTATAACCGTGGCACAAACTGTATCTCTAAATAGGACAGAAATCTTTGAACTACTTAACATATTCTTATTGCACTGCACTTTGCCATACAATGCCTCTGAGCAGAGGAGGAGATAAACATTATGGATTGTCTGCATAAACTCTTAAGAGCCGCCAGATGAAAGGAAACCACTATGCTTGAGGTATCTTACTGCCATACCAAGTACAGGCAGCATACCCACTCCAGTAAAACCCTTGGTTTTGATGACATATCTTTACAGTTGAAAGGATAACGCTGCAAGAATTGTGACATCTGTTTTACTGAAAGTTTTCCTTGCTTGTCTTGTGGCCAGTTATCTCCACGCATTTCCTGGAAGGAGAAGGTGGCATTTGAGTATGGTGGGGAAATCACTGTATTTAAAATAAATGGCGTCTCAAGTTTGTGAATATTTCTTTAGAAGCCAGCAACTAGATCTGTTGCCTACTACAATCACTGACCAGGCTGATCTGAGGTTACAGCTCCCGCAGTTGCTCCCCCAGTGTTTATGCCGTCAGCTTGGCTGGGCAGATGGCCAGGTGAGAGGTACCAGCCAAAGAACCACAGTTGGTTTCTGTCACAAACTTCTCACGCGGCGCCTGGCAAATTATCTAAAGCTCAGTCACTATTTAGGCAGCTTCTAATTATATCATACCTCACCATCCATCCTACAGTACTTTACAGAAAGGTGGTCTCTTGAACTTGGTTGTAAAGTTGTGCTCAAAGCCCTCAAGGAGATAGGTTTCCACTCAGTAATGGCAAGAAAAACATTATTAAGATTCTTCTTTATGTGTACATTTCATATTTAAAAACACAAGTGGCAGTTCTAGAAGCATTTCCAACCTCAAATATATAAAAATAAAAAACCTAGGTCCCTTGAATCAATTAAAGTATCTTAAAAATTAAAGGACATGCAGAAAATCAAGATCAGTATGTGCACATTTTTGCCTCCTTCCTTTTGTATGAATTATTCAGCTTTTAACATTTGCATACGTTTCTCCATAGCCATAAATACTAAAAGAAAAGAAAGCTAAGATCCTAAGGTAATCAGTAAATTATCAGAAATTGTAAGAAACAAAATACAGATGCCCTGAGTTTCACAAGAAAACTCTTGGGGCTGGTGATGCTGCTGAGAAGAAAAAAAAAGATATTTTTAGCATGCTTTTAAAGAGGACTGAAGGAACATATAAGACACAAGAAATAAAACCCCTTTTTGTTAGAGTCACACATCTAGAAAGATTTAAACCCAAGAGGCTCATTACTGCTTCCTAGGAAAACCCATAGTGATTTTCCCTCTTCCTGTTTCACATAAACAAAAAAGAAGGGAAGAAATGGACAATAAAGGAGATTTTCTATTCCATCTGAATGATGCATGTATGACCTCCTCAGTACTTCTTTATTTTGTGATAAAAAAGCAAAACCATGCCATGCTTTCTTCAATCCCACCTACTCAGGAAATCACAAAGTTTTGTTTCCATGGCTGGAATTAATTGCTTAAAGATTAATGTTTTGCCAGCCAATCCCTCAGTCTGTGGTTTCTGATTAATGACAGAGAGGCCACAAGGCTCTCAGGTATTCAAACATTATTTATTATACCTCCAGGTTCTGTCTGCGCTTTCACAGCATTTTAACCAACACACATGATTTACATGTGTTTTTAACCCTTTTATGGTGCCTCACGCCATTGAGTTTTCATGTTTCCAGCCGCTGACCCAGCTTTGATCTTTCAGTTAACTACTTCTGCACTCTAAGAAGAGAGGCATTCCTCAAACCATTTGGACGAGAATGACTTTTCCGGTGTGTTTGTTTCAAGCTGTTATTGCTCCAATACCCACGCTAGGCAGCACTCAAAATAGGAAACCTTAAACACACTCTTTCTCTATTCACAACGTGAATTTTACACATGGCAAAACCCTGCAGGAAAAACCATCTGTTTGCTTTGGGCAATGCAGCTGTGAAGACTTCTGGACACTGCACAGTGTGGGTCCAAGCTTTCCCAATCAACATGCACTATCAATGGACTACAGTTTTTGGGAGCCAAACTGGGCATATCATCATACCACCCATTTCTCAGAAGAACACTTTCTGAAAAGCAAGTCCCTTTATACCAACACAAGCAGGCGCCCCAAATCAAGGCACCAAAACCCACTGGTCATACTTGACTATTCTTCTCAGCTATTAATCTCTTCAGTCAAAGGGAGGTTATTGACACTTCTTAGTTGTAGATTAGCATCCTGTAATTCTATTAATCTGACTTCATTCTGGAATGCACAAAACATAGCATTCTTTTCTAGTTTTGCCCATCTAGAAATTAGTCACCTATGGGTCTTTTTGTAACTGATGCTGCAAAGCAGCCAGTTTCAGAGGGAAAAGACTATCATCTATCCCAGACACTTGTAATAGACCAAGGTAAATTCCTTCCAGAAGGACCTCTTTCTCTCAGCTGACAAAATTTTGTTATTTAAAAAAATAAAATAAAATCCTTGGCTTAAAAGATGTTTTCTTCTATTTAAAATTATCTAAAAGGGAAGAAAATCTGTGTAAAATTCAGGGTACCAAGTGTTTTTTTCATTTCAGTATGTGTCCCTTCTCACATTTTTATAACATCATAAACAACCTGAAAGCTTGCAAAACAAAATCATCAGATTCAAATCAAATCAGGTTTATAAATATGTCCTCTGAGGAAAGAGCTGAGAAACTACTGGCTGTTGCAGCCTTCGATATCCACCTACACCGACAGCAATCATAGATTTCTTTCTTTACATTAGCCTGAATTTGCATCTCTTCTTCTTCCTCTTTGTCACCATGATACAGTTTGGCTAAGAGAAGTTTAGCACTTTCAGGATCTATGATAGTGGGTGGCATCACTTAACTCTGCTCCCCTTCTGCTACAGAATTGACCCCACCTGTGCTGTAGTAACTTGCAGTTGCCAGAAAAGACCTTGGCCACCAAAAAGAGCAGTTTGCTAACCAAAAAGACCGAGTTAGGGCAAAAAAGGGCATGACTGCTAGGGGTAGCAGACTGCCTACAGCAGAGTCCTAGAATGCCAGCTGATCACTGCCTCTGGTAACTGTTGGGGAAGAGACTGAGATTCTGGAACGGCATCCACACGTGATGCCTATGGCATTTGATGGCTCTGCTCTATTCTTCCCACTAGTCATACTCGAGTCCTTAAGGTTTCTGCCTCTGTTCTCCCATTTCTCACCCTACATTATGGGAGGCCTGACTTGACTTTTTATCTGCCTTGTTTCCATTGCTAAGATGCCTTGAGGCACTTCCAGCTGATACAGCTTTCTCATTTTATGTTGCGAGGACCAAACTTTTTATGAATTAAACTGTGACCATGCTAAAGCTCAGGGCTACAGTCCACCTTGAAATCTGGAGCAAGGTGCACTGCAAGGCAAAGTTACATTTAACTGTTAATGAGTTTCTCAATCTGAAAGCTTATAGAGCAGCAGTCACATATTGTACTGTCCATGGGCCAACAACAGTTGTTGAAGACATATCACTCCTTGAGCAATGCTGTGCTTTGCATTTTCTGTTGTTTTCACTCTTCATTTCCTGCAATCATGAACAGAACTTTCATGGGGTTTAAGTGCAATACACTGCTCATGAATCGCTGGGAAAGTTTTCAGCCTGTGGTCACTGAGATCCTAGATCTGTGAACTACTTCTAAAAGGACTGCGAAAAGCCTGTTTTCAACTGGGCTTACTTTGCTATTAAGGAGATTTCAGGTATGCACCTCTACACAGATATACATCTGCAATTTGCAAGGGGAAAAAAAAATAAAGGTACCAACAGTACAGTATAGTCTGAAAAGCCTCCAGCAGCCATGGGTCAATCAGAGGAGCTCTCTATTACTACTTTAAGCATTCACACAACTGTATTTTTGCTGAAGAACCTGTCCGTGGATTTATGTAGTTTTAAGTCATTCTTCTCAAGCTTTATGAACACTCTGCTCCCAGGCATCCCAAGAGACACGTTTCCTATAATTGCACTGGCACCTACTGGCGAAATCCGTCCCTCTTTGGAGGTGTGCAGAGTTATTCTTGAGTCCACTCAACTCCTGCATTACTAAAGGACTGCAATTAAAAGCCTTTTTTCCTTCCATTTTAATGGCTTGTTTCTCCCACGTTCTTGGAAAGACATGTAAGGTGCAAGTAAAGTCCTGACAAAGTAATCTCCTATTTTAATATTTTATTTGAAAAATATTGAGATAAATGAGTAATTACAGCACAACAGCTGACATCAAAAAAAAATACAGTCCCTATGATCAGAGCTCATTGTGTGATTCTGTTATCCCACCGGCCTCAAACAGGCAATAAATGCCTTCAATTCTGTTTAATTAA
>VYZR01050801.1:10169-27902 GCA_013400675.1 Oxylabes madagascariensis | reverse complement strand
AAAAAAAAAAAAAAAAAAAAAAAAGAAAGTAGAGCCATT
The DNA here is from genome assembly GCA_013400675.1 of Oxylabes madagascariensis. NCBI lineage: Eukaryota > Metazoa > Chordata > Aves > Passeriformes > Timaliidae > Oxylabes > Oxylabes madagascariensis. Next base: position 27,863 of record VYZR01050801.1, on the reverse strand, counting down.
ACTTAGGATTATCAATGACGGGTAATCAAGTGGCTGGCTGTCCACTTATCTTGTATTTTCTTAATTTAATCAAGATATGCCCGCTCTGTGTTTTCACACACTGGTGGCTAGGTTTCCCTGAAGGTTAAAGCCCATTTTATCCCGAGATGCTGCCTGAGAAAGCTGCCTATGGGGAGTGAATAACCGTGCTGTTTTCACACCTGATGGGTAACTGACGGCCAAGACTTGCATCACTACAGCGAGAGAAAGGATCCTGAATTAAGTCTAGTTTACTGAAGTGTGTAATTGCCTACACTAGAAATTAAAGCCTTTTACCCTTTGATTATTGCTTCACCTGTGAAACTCGTTTCAGCTACAATTCAGAATTGTTTTTCAGTTTCAAAAAAAAAAACCCTGTTAAGTGGCCAGTGTAGCACTTCAAACACAAGGTCTGGCATTCAGTTATTCTTCCCTTTTGATCACGCAATCTGTGGGAAGAACAAAGTACTCCCGTCCCACGAAGCGTTTCCTGGCAGATGGACTCCCACGGGCGCAGAGCACACAGCGGTGCGCGCTCACAGGTGGAGGCGCAGAGGTGTGCGCGCACACACCCACCCCAACCCCCGAGCGCTTATGCAGGTGCATCTCACCCCGCGTGTCTCCTCGTCTCCTATGCACACGGCTGCTGCCATCGCCAGCTGAGCGCTGCATTAGTGAAGTTAATCATCGCCTACCCCTCGGCTCCGATGAATGAGCGGGGCCGGGTTAACAACTTCAGNGCCTGCAGCCTCTCGCCCACCCGGCCGCGATCCCAGCCGCCCGGCCGCGGGGCGCCCAGCAGCATGGTCAGCGCTGGGCCGCCACACCGGCCATGGCAGGGGGGCGGCGGGGAGGATGCGGGGCCGCTCCCGCCCCGGGCCGTGCCTGCGCTCCGGGCCCCCGCTCCGCCGCCGGCACCGGAGCGAGTGAAGCCGAGCCGCGGCGGCTCCTGCGGTTTTGGAGGAGAGGTGGGGACGGGGGAGGGAGAGAGGGAGGGCGGGAGCGAAGGGAAGAGGCTGCGGCTCTAGGCAGTGCCGGGGCCACCTCTCGGGTGGATACGCGGGGAGAGGAGCCAGTACCCAGCGCTCCCTCCGCCCCGCGCGGGGGCGGCTCCTGCCTGCCCCATCCCTGCCCTGCCTCTGCCCGGGGGGCTGCCCTCGCCTCGCCCTCCGCCCCAGCAGCGAAGAGGGACGGGGTGCCCGCCCTCTCCCGGCAGAGACAGGGCCCGCCGAGGCGGCGCGGAGCGCCGTGGTGAGAGCGCTCGTTCCGGCCGGGAGCCAGCCCCAAGGATGCTGCGGAGAGCGGAGCCGAGCCGAGCAGCCTGCTGCTGGGTACAAATTAAAGTGATGCGACGATATGGTGCGAAGAGCGCTCGCGGGTGTAACAACGCTTCCCTCGCAAGAACGTGGCCCCTGTGACTCTATCCCTTCTCCTCCTGGCTGGTGGTGCCTCCTGCCAGGCACAGGCACAGCACTGATACCCCTCATCTTGCTCTTCAGAAACCGACCCAACTGGCACCTCACTGCACAAGTTTGCTGTCTTGTACTGAATTGTTGATTCTCACTTTGGAAGCAGGGCAGAGTCCTGTCTTGTGAGGTCAAGGTGTAGTTTGTCCTCTAAAGTCATTTGAAGGTCTCAGAATGTGCTTTGAATGGGACATGAAAACACAGTTGGCCATAGCAATTGAAGACTGTGGTGCTGTTGCTACCTAGAAATGCCAGCATTTAAAGCTCCCAAGACGGGCAGCTGCAGCCTCTTCAGAGGAAACTGGCTAGCAGGCAGCAAAGCCAGAATGCATAATCTGTAGTGATGCAGTAGGAGACAAGAAACCCTGATAGCAAGAGTCTGATGAACACAGTAGAGACTATACTACAGGAGACAATTTTTTTGCTGCCTACACAGAAACAGGAAGTATCTACATATCCCAAGATCACTGTGTGCCACACTCTTGATTGATGTAATGTCAGGAAAAGTGTATTATTCTCCATGAAGCAGAGATCACGTGCAAAGCCTATCTGTCCGTAGTTATCCTCTGTTCAATCTGTGGCATATCTTTAAAAGCTAGCACACTAATTTGAATGCTACTTGTCTTTGTGCTGGGATGGGAGTTGGGTGAGCGGGAACCAGTTGCTCTGTCATCTGTTTGTCAAGTAGTCTCTTCTCAACACCACTTGTGGGTGGCTGTGTCCACCACTGAGACTGCAGCCAGCTTATCTTTTCCTGAACCTGTCTCTAGCTTTAGGAGTATTAGAAGTACTAGAGCAATGCCAAATCCACCTCCTGCTGGGGGCGGAGGGGCAAATTATTCATGTGTTTGTTCATAGTCCTGTGCAACACATTTGATAGTCTCAGTAAGACCCAAGCCTTGCTTTCATCGTGTCACTTTCAACAGTTTTCCTGTAACTTGAAGATTTGAGAACAATATTTACCTTGCAAAGTTGAGCTGTGTCAGAAGGGGTCCTAAGAGGTCCTACTCTGGCAAATTGTGTAGGAATATTCACAAATGTCTCCAGCTGCAGGTGGAACAAGAATGACTGGTGGTCATACAGTGCTTAGTTAAAGTGTGTATGTGGTATGACTTGTGTGACATCAACTAAGTAATTTTTTTTGTTATTGTTGTTGTTTTTGTTTTGTTTTTTTTTTCTCTTTAATGAATACCTTTGCTTTTTTCCTTACCCATACCTCTCATGGGGCTCCCCTGTGTAGAACAATGCCTCAGTGCCATGACGACTGTACTATTTATCTACAAGGTGGAAAGAAAAACTGGGTTCAACACTGAGATGCTCTTGAAGGTGCTGACAAAAGACAGCATGAAATTCTGCCACCTCTTAGATGGGGAGGGGGGCAAAGAACCAAACAACCATCATTGTGTGGCATGTGGCAAGAATCTTGCAAAATGCCATTGCAGGTATGAGGAGTGAAGCATTTTTGTAAATCACTTGTCTTGGCACTTGTTAAAACAGACATACAGCGCAGTTCCTTATTTTATTCAAACCGTGTTCTAACATGACCAAAACCGAGTCGCCAACACAACTATCATTTAGTATATACTTGCAAGGAGAATTAGATATTATAAGGTCATACATTTTTCTTTCTTTTCCTTCTTTCCCTTGCAAGGAACTATTATCCTTTGCTCTTTGTTCTTCCTCTTCTTTCATCTTTTTATCTTTTCATACATTAAATCCCAAATGGGCTATATCACAGCAGTATCTTTATTCTAATCAGCTTTCTTATTATCCCTTCTGTTATACTGATTACTTTCTTCCATAGAACCCTTATGATTTCACTTAATCTTTTCAGAAAACTCAACAAATACCTTGTGTTATCTGATTTCTGGGGGAAAGAATAAAAGGTATGAATTGCCCCCAGATTTAAAACCATGTGATTATGTGGGGGAAGGGTAGTGGTAAAAGTGAAAGTTTCGTAGCAGGGACTTGGATAAATTCTGCTATTTTTAATTACTTACAGAGAAGAATGTTCAATATTGATACTCTGTAAAGTTTCACTAGACTTTAAGAATTATTTGAAAAAAGTTAGCAGTCTATAGGTAACACCTTATTTTGNNAAGCAGTGCCGAGGAAAAGCGGCGGCGGTGGGACGGGGCCGGCCCAGCCCCAGCAGGGCAGGAGGAGGCGAGCTCAGAATTCCTGGGCACACGAGCAGATGATGGTAGATTTCCTCAGGACCGGACCCGGTGATGGCAGTGAAAACTCCTCCAGCAGCAAGAGCGGCCTGACCGTCCTCTCTCTGATGCTGAGAGCGAGAGTGAAGCTGCCCCCAGCACTGTCCTTTTCCTGCCCCAAAACTCGCGTTATCTCCCCCCTCCGAGAGAAACATCCAGAGACAAAAAGAGGTGTAGCCAGGTGATACAAATCTCCTTTGGCCCCTTTTGTTCTCTTAAGTACCTATTCAAGAGGAGCAGAAGATGTTCCTCTACCTTAAGTACGCAGTTGTTGTGGAAAAAAAATTCTATAAGGGAAAAAAAAAACAAATCTAACCCCCAACATATGGTTACAAAAACAGACACCAAAACAGTAGGAAATAAAGCAATTTGTCTACATAACCTCATTTAAGTTCTGATTTGTATGATATTATTACACAGTGTTGTTCCATAGGTCTATTCCTCAATAAGTGTATAGAATGAAAGATACTGCTCAATGTTCTCTGTCCTCATGCTCCAAACTATGCCTTATTTACTGCAGATCATTTAAGCTGTGCTTTGCTAACAGAATTTTTTGTTTTAAAACTATATTTAGCATTCTAGCTGTTAAGTGCCTTACAGTATGAATAAATGAATGGTGTCTTTACAACATCCCAAAAGGTATAAAGCTGCTTTTGCTTAATAAGGGAAGACCTGAGGCACTGAGTTTCATTAGAGAAATTCTCGTTCATTTTGTGTGCCCACTGGACATGCCTTTGGCCTTCTTTTTCAGCATACTTAGTATTATACAGTTAACATATATCCATCTTATTGTTTCAGACAGAGCTCCTTTTAACTTCTTTTCCAGTTCTGAGCACTCAGCACTTTGGTAAATTGAATACTGGGCATTCTAATTTGAATCTCTAGAAAAATGAGAAATACAATTAGTACACCTCATATGGAGATAGCTTGGGTGTGCCTGCACCTGTGGTAGAGACATGCCCTCAGCGCTCATAAACTACCAGAAAGGAGGCAGGTGTTATTTACCTTCTTTGGCAGATGGAGATGTACAAAGAGGTTAACCCTTATACACAGGATCAAACAGGAAATCTATGGTAGGAATTGAAATTGAAGCCAGATAATTCATGTGACCGCAGACATTACTTTGCTCCCTGTTTTGTGCATGCATATTAGCCAGTTTGTGTGGGACTAATGTTAGGGAAAGGACAATATTTATTGTCGAGATGTGTTTAAAAGAAAAGCAGTTGAATGTTTGCTTTGGATGAAGTCCAAAGTACACAAAATACTTTGGTGTACCACACAACTTTAAGAGCTAAATTGCAGTTTGCTTCCCACATTTGCTTATGTTTTGCTGTGAAAAATAGTTCAGAGGGTGTTTTCAGTAACATGTCCTTATGTAGGGATATCAAGTTTCCCTGCATAGGCTTCATTCCGTGTATTTCAATTGTGCTTTTAGACTGTATTGTCATGTGTGACAGTAGGTGGGGATGAATCTATCTGTTTAGGACTGTTTCCTGACATGACAGAAATCCTGTGCATGTGCCAGCATCCTAGCTTTGCTAGCCAGCCTCTCTGTCCTCTTGTTGTCCTGTTGTTCTACTCTACTAGACTTTTGCCACTGATCCTATGAGGGATCTCGCCCCCTTGTTTAAGGGGGTCTTCTGAGCTGTTGACATCTGGTGGATATTTAGAAGGTTAGTTGGAGGATGCAGAACAGTCACATGTGGATTGAACCAAGCCTAACACACACCATTATCTTACTCAAGATAAGGCAAAGTGCATTTTTTGTACCTGTCACTCTTGTTCCACTTTATGCCCAAGACATGTACTAAGCATATCCTTTTATGTAAAAAAACTGAGGCACTGCTTAGCAGTACAGGGTTCTGTTAAAATGTGGGTTGGAGCCTTCTGCCAGTTTTTGGAAATGGGTAAATTCGATTATTAAGAACATCCTGAAGGTGTAGTAAACCCTTATGTTGCATACATACAGTAGAGTTAGTTCTGTGCCTGAGAATACATCACAGTGTGTGTGTCCCTCTGTGAGGTGACTAAGTAAATTGCCATCATTCAGGCGTTTTGTCTAATTAGCAGAACAGCTGCCTTTGAAAACATTCTTCTTAAGGTCTGATGGCTTGAGGATTATTTAATTAGAAAGAAGCAAATCACTGGTGTAAATGGCTCTTTGTTGAATTCAGAGGATTTGTTTTGAACTGAAAAAAAAATTACTTTTTGAACTGTAGCTTACATGGTAATGGATAGGAAAAGGAAGTGAGAATGTAGCTCTCACGGATATAGCTTCTACGACAAAACCAGATTTGAGTTGATGGGAATCTTCTAAAAACATGAGTAAAATCCTGTCTTCAGCTGCAAGGGATTAAGAGATGTCCATCTGTTTTTGTGCTTATTTCTGTTTATTTTTCATGGGGTTGCAGATTGATTTTCTTGTGACACTCCCAGCAAAGTGGTGGGGGTTGCAGGGAAGGGAGGCATTGCTAAGGACTGTCACAAGCTTAGCATGAAAGTGCTTATTCTTGTCTCTCTCCAGTTTATGCCCTCCAATTGAAATCTTTGTAGCTAAAAGTCTGTATTTTGGACCTCGTGAAAATTTGTGCTTATCCATAAATTGGTGGATAGATAGGCAAACTGAGGAGGCACATGAGCAAGTGTTGAATGGATGGGGTCCTCAAGAAGCACAGAATATGCAGGAGAATGGAAGGAATCAGGTAGACAGAAAGAGTGGCACACAGTAGTCAGAATGAGTCTGGGGACAGAAGTCCAAGGGTTAAGCCAGAAAACAGGGTCAAGGCTATCAGATATTTAGAAAGAAAAGGGGATGTGGAAGCCTAATAGAAAATGGGAAGAACAAAAAATCATACAATTTGGTGTGATTGTAAAGGCTTGACATCCTAATTAGCAGGGAAGAAGTTGAAGCACTAGGAAATTGAATTGCGGAAGATGAAAGTTTACAGTGGATCATAACTGGAGGTGTCTGGGGGACACGTGGGCTGGGTATAGTTGGCCTGGGGCCAGCGCTCTGAGACTCGCTGCACCTCCACGTGTTCAGGGACACAAAGTTGGTGTAAGACTCTTTGGAAATGAAGGAAACTTTTAATTTTGGTGTCTCCAAGAATGAGATGCCAAATTTGAATGGTGGGTGCTTCTGCCACCTGATGGAAGAGTTCTAATGGGAGGAGCTAGATCAGAAGGCTGTGCCACAGAGGAACTGTCAGTAACTTGCTGCCAAGAGGCACAACAGTCCTTCCCGATCACTTCAAAACCCCTTCTCAGTTCTGAAGGAAGGAACCAGGCTGTGTGTTTGGGCTGAAGTTCAGGCAAAGAGGAAATGGAGGCATGACCGTTCTGATGCCCTTGTAGCCTTGGCTTGCTTTGTCCAACCCTCCTCTGAGGTGGCTTTTTAGCCTCGCACTGGATTGTGCTCACTTGGTGCAGATTGCCCTTTTTCACCTCAGCTCCTGCTAAGAACAGTTTGCAGGTGTATTGCAGGTGAGTGCCACAAATCAGGCACCCAAAGCCAGGACACAGTCTGCCTCATGCTGTTATGTCAGAAGCCAAGGAGAATAATAATTGTTTAATCATGTTGAGTGATATCTTCTTTAACACCTATGGGTCTCACTCATTGGCATACTGATGAAAATTCAGAACTGCCTACTAGTCAATCCTGATACTAGTACCTAATTCTCGCTCACAGCCACCTCGCTTTCCAAGTTTCTTCTCACCAATTGCAGCTTGCATTTTTTCCCCCAGAAAACCTCACTTTCTTCCAGTCTTCCTCATTTCCTATTGGCTCTGCAGCAATATTTTTCTGCTGTCATTATAATTCATAATGCTTAGCAAGTTCGCATCACATGGAGATTTAATTATAATCTTCTTTAAAACCCTCTCCTTGATTGTTAATATTAAATGTGAATTCCATCAGTGTTGCAGTAAAGTTGCAGACCCTCCTCCCAGTTTGATTCTTGGTCTTCATTATTGCTTTTCTTTTACTTCATTCTCTTCAACAGCTTTTTGATATAGCTGATCATGTTTGCATATCTAAGCAGCCACTTTTTCTGCTTGTATGCCAGGTTACACCAAGTGATCTGTAATCCTTCATTCCAGGGTCTGCTCTCATTCTTACATATGCAGTTTATTTTTACTTGTGGCCTTTTCTGCTATTATTGGACATATTTTTGGATTGCACAGCTGACTTCTAAAAATATTTTGAATCACAGTGCTGTTTGGTAGATTTAACCATTTATCATTTTTATTTTCCTCTAGTCCAAGGGATCCTAATTTTCTTTTTTCACTTGCCCAACATTAGAAAGAAATTAATCCTTCAAAGGCCTAGTTACACCAATTAGATAATTGTTGTTCCATTGCTTTTTTTTTACACTGTACATTTCACATCAGATTCTTAACCAGCATTTATATGTGGATTTGTCTTTTCATCATTCTTTGTGTGTGTAATACTCTCTGATATTTCTGTTTTCACAATTCCATGCTTCTCTGATCCTGGTGTGTGTGAGATCTGAGTTTACTTCTTCAAAAAAGGAGTGTGTTTTCAACAGAAACAGTTACATGCCAGTGTGCAGTTCCAGAGTGTAAAGTGTAAATCCTGCCCTACTGCAGAATTCCACTGATTAACTCTGAGGCCTTATAAGGGAAGTGCACTATCTTTTTTTCCTGGACAGATGTAACCTAAAGTTTAGCTAGTGCAAAAAACCCCGAAGAGCCTTTCTGCAATGAGAACAAAACACAATGCCAGAAAAAAAGAGGAAGAAAAAAGGGTCCTTTCATGGCACTGTAACAAGCTTAGTTAAGGATGGCAAAAGTTTTCAGGACATAAGGTTAGAGGGCCCCAAGGCACCTATTCAGCAAGATGTGTAAACACTTACCTTACTCTAAATAGGTGAGTGGTCCCACTAAAAGCAAAAGCACTATTTCTATGCTTAAACTTTGACACAGGCTTTAATATCTCACTAAAGTGAAGACTAAAGACCCGCTAATTTTAATCTTGCCAAATATACCCCTGATTTCTGGGTCAACAGGGTATTCGGAACTAAACATCTTCTAATAAAAAGAGTTAGCTTAAGGATATCCAAGAGAAAAAAGAAAAAGAGAGGAATTCTTCTTACATTTTTACAGCATGCTGATTTAGCTAGTGTTCATCTTTATTTGCATTGGAGATCTGTGCAGGTAGTGAGGGTTAGACTGCAATGCAGAGGATGGCATGGTAATGTACTTTTATTGACTAACAGGCATTGAATGCATTCAGATACTGCACCCTTAACTTCCTGGATGCTCATAGACATGCTGTTTGCATTCTTTCACTAAAAGGCAAGCCAAAAACATCCTGGCTTGCAAGGACTGTGATTTTATTTGGCATGCTTTAAAATGCATTCTCTTTTCTAGGAAAGATAAAATGGGGCTGATCCAGTTTTGACCACTGACCTGAATGGTTAGGGGGAACATTTTTGTGAGCTTTGTGAGCTAAGAAATTTATATGATGGTGTATAAAAATCACACAGCACTGTGGTGACTGGGAAATGTTTTCACTTAAACAACTTGTTTTAGAAAGTGCAGATGTGCGTTTCCCCACAAAAGCACATCAGTGTCAACAACATCTGAGATGGGAGAAGAAACCTTATCAAATTCTTGTTTCATTCAGATAATGTTAAATCCTTTTCCTTTCACTATGATGGAGGTGTATGAAAACCCATATAGTGAATCCTGTGTTTCCATCATAGCTTTGCTCCTGTTTATAAGAAGGAGCAGATATATGCAAAACAGGCCTTGAGAGTGTGCTTTCCTGCTGAGTCTGAAAGAATTATTCACAGAGCTACAGTTATGTCTCCATTTCCTAAAGCTGGGGCCTATCGTGGCCCCATAGCTAGGCCATAAAGAAAATCATAGCAGAGATTGCTTCAGCATTATAAATTGGCAAAATTTACTGGTCTGCATCACAAGACTGCAATATTGCTAAATGCATCTGTGCAGCAATGTGATATCAAACTTCTCTTGTCAGTAAAGCCTTTGCTTCATTTTGTCATGTCTAAAAAGAGTAATGGCAAATTAAAATAGTGATATTTGTTTCCTTTTCACTTCCTTTTTTCCTGTAAAGGTTAACTAAGCCAGCTACTGAATAAAATTGAATTACTTTACAATGATCCTTTGCTCTTAGGCATATTGCAAAAGACCTGTGCTGGCAGGAAGATGGTGCTTATTTTCTGAGACTATATTTTCACCATGTTATGCAACACCAGCAGGTTTGCAAAACTCCAGCTGCATATCAGTACCAACAGTTAATATTTTCAGTGCTTTTCCATTTGCATGTTGGGTCTGCTGAATTCATCATCACCTTTGCAGCAGGGTGGTGACAGGGCAGTTACAAGTCATTAGTGAGCTGTGGAAAAACAAATGGAAAATGTATAAGCATGCTGAGATGCTGACTGTGTGCTCAGCAATGGGATGGGCTAAAGCACATATTGCACATTCCAGGATGGGGAAGATGAATGGGAGATGCATAGCTGGTCTCTAATTCCTCAGCCACTGAGGCTGTGAAGTTTGTGCTTTCCTTAACATTTCTGTTCCCTTTTTTTTTTTTTTTTTTTTTTTTTTTTTTTTTATTTTTTTTTTTTTTTTTTTTTTTTTTTTTTTTTTTTTTTTTTTTTTTTTTTTTTTTTTTTTTTTTTTTTAATGTGAATAGGCTGTGAACAAACACATCCAAACACACATGTACATTATCCATGGCCTGACTTTGCCAGGTCACCATCTTTAAAACTTACTTCTCTTCAGCAAATTTGTCAGATACCTAGGAAGATTCCTTGGTTACATTCTTAATTGTACTTTTTATTAGACTAATTTCATTGCAAAGTATGTTGCCATGTGAACACCTGGGAAAGACAGGGACCAGGAAATTGTAACTATAATTTTTTGTCAGATACTGGGTTCTTAAAATCACTCTAAGTATTATAAATTAATATAAGCATTCCATGCTCAAGGAATCCTTAATCATAATTTGATTGCAAAAAGATATATAACAAAGTTAACTGGGCATGAGAGGTTTTGGTATTGTGTGAAATACATACTACTATGTTCTCTACGTACTACTATGTGTAACATCTTATCCCTCACCAGGAAACTCACATGGCCTCATTCTTTTTCCATAGATTTTTCTGATGTAAGAATGTGAACGTACAAGGCCTCTCTTACTTGTCTTGCTGGTTTTTTTTTGGCTGCAGTGATACAAGGTATTCTTCTCACCTGTGTCAACTATAAAATAAGCATCTTGAGTCTCACTTCCTGCTAAATATTCTTATACGCACCCTCAGAGGGTATTGTGCAGAGTTTTCTTCAATGGACAGGAGTAGAGGATCTTATGGAATTGGGAGTGGCCTATGTCAAGAGCATGCTGGGTTAAAGCTGTATCAAGGCTGAGACAGCAGAGAAATTCCCTAATTCATGGAGAAGCACAAGCTTTACTGGCATGTACTTCAGCTATAGCACTACTAGAAAATTTCACATGGCAATTACTCTTTACTCCCTGCATAGAAATTATCTGTCCATTAAAGTTATTGGGACAGATCCACTTTAAGCATACCTGAATCCAGCATGAAAAATTAAGTTTGGTCTGAGCTTGACCTATAGCATGTAAAATAGTCTCCTGGTGTGGAGGTTTGACCCTGTAAATGCCAGGTGCCCACCAAAGCTTCTCTCTGCTTCTCAGATGGACAGGGGAGAGAAAACAGAGTGGAAAGCTCCTGAGTTGGAGAATGAGGACAGGGAGAGACTCACTCCTTACTGTCAAAACAGGCTTGAATTGAGGAAATAAATTTATTACCAATCAAGATCAGATTAGGATAATCAGAAGTACAGCAAATCTTAAAAACACCTTCGCCCCAACCCCCCTCATTCCCAGGCTTAGCTTCATTCCTGATTCTCTATCTCGTCCCCTCCAGCAGCTCAGGGAGATAGGAATGGGAGTTACAGTCAGTTCATTACATATTGTTTTTGCCATCGCTTCCTCCTCAGGAAGAGGTGTCTTTCCCCTGCTTCAGTGCGGGGCGCCTCACATGGGAGACAGTCCTCTAAGAACGTCTCCCAAGTATGTCCTTCCCACGGGCTGCAATTCGTCATGAGCTGCTTCAGTGTGGGTCTCTTTATAAAGGATGTGGTCCTTCAGACACAGGCTCCTCCAGCATGGGCCCCCATGGCGTCACAAGTCCTACCAGGACCCTGCGCCTTTGTGGGATTCCCACGGGGCCGCAGCCTTATTTTGGGCTCCTTCATATCTGCAGGTAGGTCCCTGCTGCCCTGTAGACCTCCACGGGCTGCAGGGGCACAGCTGCCTCATTATGGTCTGTCCCATGGGGTGCATAAGAATCTCTACTTCTGCACCTGAAGTACCTCCTCTCCCTCCTGCACTGACTTTGGTGTCTGCAGAGTTGTTTCACATTATTTTCACTCCTCTATTCTCTGGCTGCAGATACATTTTTTCCCCTTCTTGAATGTGTTCCTACAGAGGCATTAATTACCATTTCTGATTGTCTCAGCCTTGGGCAGAAGTGCATTTGTCTTGGATCCAGCTGGCATTGCCTATATCAGATGTAGGGGAAGATTGAATCTTCTTGGAGAAGCCATTCCTATAGCCACCCCCCTCCCACCCCCAACCTCCAAAAGTTTGCCATGTAAATCCAATACACCTGGTAATAAGTTCTCTGAATAACAGACATGATGCCATTGGGAATGGGTACAGCACAACTGCGGGAATTTCTAGTGCTCTTTTTTCCACTGGCTGTGGCAAGTGTGCTTTGGTGTTGAGGGCATATGTGCTCCCTCAAATAACTGTAACAAAGAGTTGGGAAAAGAATTTCAGAGAGACATTTACCCCTCACAAGGGTTTTTTGGTTATTGCTATGTTTATAAAACACTGTAGGCCATGGTGCACTGGTACACGGCTACTGCCGCATGCATTGGTGTGAGAACCAGAAAAATATAGCACTGCTACAAGGCAACCATGACTTTTAGGTCAGCAAGGGACAGGCATTTCTAGAGCTCAGTCAAAACTTTGACTGCCTGCCCTACTACATTAATTTAACCTGGATCTTGGAGGAGGGGTTTGCAGTTGCAGTCTATTTGAAAATGTTTCCAGAGCTAGATATTTATCAATGATTGTAGGAAAATATTAGTAGCACTGTCAGGAATCCTGAATGACATGGAGAGAGAGAAAGGAAATCTGAAATCACTTAAGTGATTAACTCAGCCTCCAAAAATTTTTTGGCTCAAGTTTGGATTTGGTAGCTTGTCCTTCTCCTGTTTGCATTTTTGCTCTTCATCTCCCAGATCTGACATTTTTCACTCTCAGGAAACTGCTGCTGTCTGTTCTCACTAACCATGGGAGTACTGTGCTATTTTGGAGCTCTGGAGTGAGCTGCTGCATTAGTGCAGTGTGTATCCAGAGGTACTCTTTCAGGTACTAGCAGGGCTGTGTGGCTGTCCTTGTGTTGGAGTTCCTGAGCTCCTTTGTGCCTCAGCACTTCCCTGGCACAGCCAGTCTGTAACTGCAGTGTGAGCTCATGGCTCCATGCCACGGCTTGAGCGTCCCCTGGGAACATTGTGCAAGCCTGCCTGGGAGACTCCAGTGCTCTCTCACATCCATGCCTTTTGCAGCAGCATGAGTAAAGCAGAATCAAATAGCACAAACTCTTGTCTCCTCTTTTATTGAGCTGAAATTATCCATCAGGTTGTTTCCAGTCCTTCTTCCCAGATTCCTCTTCCTCACTGCACTAATAAATTTCCCCTCTGTTCTGTGTACGTGTAGTTATTCAACAGTTGTTTCTCAACAGAGTATAGATACATGGCAGAAATCCTTATCCTGAAATTTTCCTTGCAAAAGTGATCAGACCTGTATTAGCAGCAAGGTAGATATTTTTTTCCATCTTCTTCTGACCTTAAGTGAGACATTAGTAGTTTTTGAAACCTTGCTAGGCATGCCAGAAACACTAAGATCAGCTCTCTCCAAACACTAGTGTGGATCAAGTTTTTCATTCTCTCTCCTGACACAGGGGCAGCTGCTATCCTCATTGCTACAATGAAGAACATCTGCCATCTGTTATCTAGAGTATGAAACCTTAGCTAACAGCCACCCTGCTGAATATTTTTAATATCTGAAAAATAACACTGGTTCACCAGCTGTAGGACAGATTAAGGAGAAACACTTGGAAAGAACCAAAGCATCTCCACATGTGTGGGCACCCAAAGAAATATTTCATCTTCACAGAACAGGATATTTAAGATTAGATACTCAAATCTCCTTTACTCCAAGCAAAATCTTGTGCAAATACTGTAAAGCTTTTCCTAGACAGAATTCAGAAATCTAGATTAGCTTTGTGTAAATTTTTTGTTTGCTAATCAGCATATTCTGTTGCCAATCTACCCTGGCTAGAAGACAATAATCCAACCCTCTCAGGACATCAAATTATGGTAGCAACAGGAAATCTTCATATCTTTAGTCCTTTGGAAGCAGTGTTGAAACGAATGACATCTCTCCACCACATAAGGTGAAGTGCAGAGGAGATGGCAGGCTTTGTAATCCTATGACAAGATTTGGGATATGTTTCTGATTATCCCTAGACGGACGTGGGAAAATGAGAAAAGAAGTTCAGACTCGAGAAGATGTAATGAAGGAGAAAATGCTCACTTCCCTTTCTCACATTGCTGAAGAGAATGAAGGTGGGACAAAAAGACACACTTTGCTGTCTTGCAGGCTGAGAAGCAACTGTCTTAGACAAACCCTCTGAGCCTTCAAGAACACCACATGAATTCTACAGGAGGTTTTCGGGAGAACAGTGCTTTGCAAATTTAGCAGTCCCCTTTTCCACCATTGAGAGCAGCAGCTTGTCCCCGGTAATGGTGAAGGTTATGGCAACAGGCAGAAGATAAAAGGTATCGGTTTCCTGCCACCTCAGTTTGAAATGCTTTACTCCTGCCCAAAGTATACTCCCCACCTGATGCTGATATCAGTATTTACACACTAGTTTGAACTTGGAACTCTCCGGTAATTTTTGCAGCACTCCCGCATCCTTGGTGTTTGAGTTCAGGCTTGTCACTTTGTCTTAGTCACACTGGGAACCCTCTCAAGCAGCACAGCCATGTGATATGACCCCAGGAACTTGTGCTCTGGGTCCTCATATCTGGAGCATGGGTAAGAGTTTCTTCTCTATGCCGCTAGTTTCTGGGCAAAGTTCTCCAGTGAGGGCTGTAATTTCTGATATGTGAACTCTTGGCCTGACAGTGCTATGCCTCTCACTTGGTTCCAAGTTAATTTTACTTACATGACTATCAGATCTTATAACCACAACCCCTGCTCCTTTGGCTTTCCACCTGTGTGTGTACGCAGTGTGGTTTCTAAAAGGGAATAATGCCTTTGCCATCAGAAAGAAGAATCTTTAATAACCTCTACGGTTTTATAATCCTTTCTTTAATTTCCTTTTAAATTAACCCAACCCTGCCTTGCTGCAACATATGAGGTGCTCTGCCTAAAAAGACACAAATATGATTAGATTACAAGGTACTTCAAAGACGCCCCACCTCTGGCTGTTTGTGAGCTGCTTAGAATTAGTGGAACTATGTGGCAATGGGCAAAAGTCTTACCCCAAGCAGTACTTTCCCTTTGGCTGAAATTCCAGGAGCACCCAAAACTCCATAGCTAGTGTGTGCAATACAGTCACGTCAGCAGGAAATCTGGGGACCTTAAAATTTTTTCCTGTTATGACATGGTAGCTCTGCTCCCTGCAGTCCATACATAAAATACCATGATGTCCAAGCCTGGAAGGCTGGGAATGTAACAAACACCGTAATTGCGGTTGGACTGTGATCCTGGTGCCACAAGAAGTCAATAAATGGGTTTTTTCCCTTCCAGGATTTCAGCATCAGCAAAATCTACCTGACAGATATGGGAACACCTCACCTTGCCACTGCTATTGCTTCCCCAGAGATCAAGGTCACCATCACAGCTCCTTCCCCTGGGGTAGTTGCAACCAACTGATGCAATGCTTCACTGGGAACAACTCAGTCAGGAAAAAACTGCAAACCAACCAACCAACCAATGAAAAAGACTAAAGGAAGTAGAGGCCGTAAAGATCTAGTGCAGCAATAAAATGTTCGTCAGTTGGCTTCAGATCCAATCCACTATACATCTCATTTGGTGGCTTATTTGCTCTAAACTCAGACACCATGCTCAGCATGGCCTTTTGGCCCTCCAGGAGGCACCCCACATCTGTGTTTTTCATGGTGCTACAGACCCTGGAAATTGTTCCTTCATGAAATGAAAGGAAGACAAGAGCAGGTTTTTGCTGTATGGTGCTTGACCCTCTTTCCACTGTGTGCTGCTGTGTCAGAACAGCAGCTGCAGAGGAACGTGGTGATGGAGGCCAATGTGCACATATGGGAGAGGGCACACGGGTATGGTGCAGTCTTTAAAGATGCATACCTGTTTTGACACTGGGGTTATTGTTTGCAGGTGGGAAGATGCTAGTTCATGTTTTGGTCTTCTTTTGTGTGGTCCATAGTGACATCTAATGGCACGGCACCAGACTGCACCACGTCTGGGGAGAGCTAAGTGGACAAAAAGCTGGGATTGCCGAACATTTATCATTTGACAGGGCAAGGTAAATTGTGTCAGGTGTGAAAGTCCATATATACTGTATTAAACTAAACACTATTTGTAGCCCTACTTTGATATCGATTACCTGAATAAAGCTGGGAAATAGTCTAAAAGTAGGAAGAGGTAGAGTTAAGCTGCTTCTTAAAATGTAAAACATTTCACATAATATATTAGGTTAATGAACTGTCAGTAAGTCTAAACAGTATTAAAGGAGGAAATCAGGACACTGTTCCATAAAAGAAGTTAATCCAAAATACTCTATTTTGAGTTTGATGTGATGCACCACATCTCTCTCTATTAAAAACTACAAGATTCAACAAAATTGTTTTGCAAGACATACCACATTCTAATAAAATATGCTCCATAAAGTATTTTCAACCACTAGTGTATTGTAACATCATTTTTTAAACTGTGCAAATTTTAGCTCAGAAATCTGTCCAGTCCCTTTTAGGTACCAGTAAAGGCACCATTAATTAATGTTGCAAAAAAATACTTTATGTATTATGTTCAAGTGTAAGAGGCCAACATATGAAATATGTCATCCTAAATAATAGAAAACAATAGCAAGAGAACCTTTGACATTATTGAAGACAAGATTTTAGGAAAATAGCTCTTTCCCTGTTTACCTTAAATTGATGGTATTTTATTTGCAGTAACGGACATTGAATGATATTCCATTTAAAATAGTTTCAGAATTGCCAAATTAAAAGGAAAAATCTAACTGCATTTTATCTATATACTTATATGTGTGTATGTTGGTGTATAAAATGCAGTTAGTAGGTTGTGTGTAGTACACTTAAAGAGTATCAGTGCCTAAAAAACATTAGTGCACACACAGTTTTTAGGTAGGTTTTTTGTCCCCAGTATGAATTCACAAAGCAAAACAATGCTCACTTGCACTTAAGACATATGAGTAACTATTGGTTCTGACTTTAAGGCTGAGCTGCATATGGTGAAACCAGGGAGAAAGCAGCTTTCCCCCGCGATCCTTTAGACTTGCAAATTCATGATAAGTATAATTTATCAAGAAAAAAGGGATTAATTTTTATCTTTAAAAAGAGGTTTCTAAAAGGCATATATACATATTTTTAAAAGGATTACTTTCTTTGTGGGTTTTACACTAGGAAATAGAGTTTCTAGTTACCTTTTTGCCTGAAAGTCTTTATAGAGTGATATATATTATCATTATGATTATAGGGGCAAATATTTTCATGCTTATGATAGGGGAGAAACAGTACAGGAAAAATCTTTTTTTCACGATATTGAACTCAGTTGTGAAACTTATTGCTTCAGGACTCTGTGGAAATTAAAGTTCACATAGCCAGACAAAAGAAGATCCTGAAAAACCATG
>VYZR01050796.1:0-27952 GCA_013400675.1 Oxylabes madagascariensis | reverse complement strand
GTGCCTCAGCAGTGCCCAGCACAAGGGGACGGTCGCTGCCCCAATCCTGGAAAGTTGGCTGAAAGGGAGGAATGTCAACAGGCAGCAGCTGTGCTGTGGTGAGACTTGGGCCACAGTTTGTGTGACCTGTGTGTTTTCTGCTAGGTGGGAAAAGTAAATCAGTAGAACTGGAAGATGTGAAGTTTCACCAGTGTGTTCGTCTGTCTCGCTTTGAAAATGACAGGACGATCTCCTTCATTCCACCTGATGGAGAGTTTGAGCTCATGTCATATCGTCTCAATACCCACGTGAGTCTGGATGTTTGCCTTTTTAAAATGAGAATGGTTTAGATCATAGCCACAATGGCTTTCCCTTCATTTTTTTTTCTTAAAACTTGGGCAGCACATGGTTTTTCGAGTCAACTGTTAACAGCAAAACTTGGTGCTCGCTCGTTCTGGACAAAGAAGAAAGTTTAGACTTAACTTAGCAATTAGTCTCTGTATTTTCAACTACTATTGGAACTGTTTTTGAAATACTGTGGCTATGTTTTTTAATGTAATTGTATAATGTCAGTGTAACAACTCACTGTGCTTGTTAACAACAGTATTTATGTCACAGTTTTGTTGGAGTATGCCAGCCATGGTGGTAAAGATGGCCTTTGTTTCAGGAAAGTCAAAAAATTCAATCTAGAAAAGGTCTATAGCGAAGAAATAGTTCAGTCTCTAGTATGTTAAACTATACAGTATTTTCCAATGCAAGTGTTTGTTATTTGGGATTAATCTGAGACATACATTTTTAAGCCTATAATTCTTGTACATTTGCTCATTGGTATACCAGTGCTTGCTCATTTGTATAATTATTTCTTATGAAACCACAATTCTGTCATTTTGAACACCCCAGGCTGCATTTTCTGTGTGGTTCAAATATTGAGTGTAGTTTTATGGGAAAGCAACATTTTAGTGACTGTGCCAGAGTAGAACTCAGAGCTGTGATGTGTTTTTTCACCACCAGGTAAAACCCTTGATCTGGATTGAGTCTGTGATTGAGAAACATTCCCACAGCCGCATCGAGTACATGATCAAGGTCAGACATCCTTAAATAATTATGGCTAATTTTAGTCTTCTTTTGTTTGCTTTCAAAGCATGATGAGCAGTATATGCATTTTTGTACAAGTATTCAGTATTTCTGTGGGACTTAGATACCTTTGAAGATTTCATTTTTAAGTTATGATCTCAGTTTCAGTTCTGGTTCTCAGGATACAGGTTGAGGTGGAGGGGAGCTGTGTGTCTCACAGCTCTGAGCTCAGCAGCACCATGGAAATACTTAGACCCTGCTTTTCTGCTTTGTTTTTTTTCTTCTTTAGGCCAAGAGTCAATTTAAGCGTAGATCCACTGCCAACAATGTGGAGATTCACATCCCAGTTCCAAATGATGCAGACTCGCCAAAGTTTAAAACCACTGTTGGAAGTGTCAAATGGGTTCCAGAGAACAGTGAAATTGTCTGGTCCATTAAATCTTTTCCAGTAAGTGTTAGTTTTTACTCTTACCACCCAAGAGTGTAATAATTACTTAACACTAATACTTCATTCACATTTAGACTCTGCCTAAAGTAAATTCTGTCAGTATCAGACAAATAGCAGTGGACTCTTCCTCTTTTTCCATGCATGAAAGATTGGAACTTGCTAATAGATGTTGTTTATATTTGTTTCACTTGGATATTTTTTCAGAACCCAAGTAGAGGGCAGATTTTTGAGTGCTGTCTCTTGGTGGTGTAATCCTTGGCCTGGCTTTCGCAGCAGCTGTTTGAGTTTCGTCAGGCTTTACTTCTTGGGTGGTTCCATGAGCATGAGCTCTGTTCACTGCTAATGGTGTGATAGTGCAGCTGTGTGTCACTATTTAATCTGAATTTTTGAGTATGAGGCTAGAAGAAAATTAATTATGCCTCAGGCTGGATCTGCATCTTTTTTTTTTTTAAAAAAAAAGGATTATTAAAATAAAAACACATGTCGCTTTTAAGCCCTGGAGAAGAGCTGGAATAAATAGTGGAGTTCAGCAGTTTGCCATTAAGAAAACTACTTGTATCATTGCATGTTTTTTATTATTTTTTTGTTTCAAGAAAAAAAAAAATTGTCCCTTTTGGGTAGGGTGGAAAAGAATACCTGATGAGAGCTCACTTTGGACTTCCAAGTGTTGAAGCTGAAGACAAGGAAGGAAAACCTCCCATTAGCGTAAAGTTTGAGATTCCATATTTCACCACGTCAGGAATCCAGGTTAGTGACTGGAAATAGAAATACTGATAAATTCACATGCTGGGCTCTAACACGTGAGGTGTTTCTCATCGTGATGATTCCTGTTCAGTTTTATCCGTAAGACAGATTTTTACCTGTAAAAGGGTCGGGGTTTTTGCATTTCTTTTTTTGCTAAATGCTGCTTGGCCAACATGGGAGACTTTATATCTTACAGATCTTTCTTTCCAGGTTCGATACTTAAAGATAATTGAGAAGAGTGGCTACCAGGCTTTGCCGTGGGTCCGGTACATCACCCAGAATGGAGGTGAGAGGAAGGGAATATTTTATTTCTCCAGAATACACCTACAAATTGAAGCTCATACTTTTTGAGTATGGAACTATCTGGTTTAGATACACAGTAGATTCAGCTACACTGTTTTTTTTCTAGTCCCCTTTTTGGTGTCCTAATGAAAGGCCCAATGGGGTAGAGTGGTAATGCTATTCAAGTATTTTCTGATTGAGCTGGAATTTCGTAAATTTGAAAACAAACACATCATTAGCAGTATGCTCACACATATTAATTTCTGCCAGCTTTAAAATGTGTAAGGCACTGCTAGTACAAAATACTAGATTTTTAGCGAGCAAAAATAGTAGACTTTGGTTTCGTTGGGGTTTTTTTTTGTTGCTGTGGTGGTACTGTTGTCATTTTGTTTGTGTGGTTTGTTCTTTTTTGTTTTGGTTTGGTTTTTTTAGTTAGTTCTTCACTTTTTTTGTTGTTTCTGTTTTTCTAATTAATTTTTTTCTGGCATTTAAGCATGACTGCTCACAATTGCCTTTACCTCTTTAGAGCTCATTCTCATGGCCATTCTAAGCAAAGATTTGAGTTCATTTTATAGAATTGTTGAATCCCAGACTGGTTTGGGTGGGAAGGGACCTTAAAGGGATCTCATTCCACCTCTGCCATGGGCAAGGACACTTTCCACTATCCCAGGATGCTCCCAGCCCCATCCAACCTGGCCTTGGACCCTTCAGGGATGGGGCAGCCACAGCTTCCCTGGGCAACCTGTGCTTCACCCCCCTCACAGGAAAGAATTTATTCCTAATATCCCATCTACCCTTTCTTCCTTCAGTTGAAGGCTATTCCCCCTCTCAGTGTTTTATTGATATTTGCATATTCTTGTATTAATATATATTGATATAAGAATGCGTTTTATCACTTTATCCCAACTTGCTGCTCTGCTTTCATCCTTTTAATGAGACAAATTACTAAAATTGGGTTTTTGTTGTTTTTTTTTTCCCCTTTACAGACTACCAGCTCCGAACACAGTAAAACACCTTACAGGCACCACGGACAACAAACCTTCAGGCCTAGAATTCATTTGCAGAAGCCTCTGTGGTCCTGAGAGCTGTGAATGTTGTTGCCAAGGGTCTCATTTCTGCAATCTTGGATTGACAGAAGAAAGATTGGAAATTTATTGATTTCAGTAATGTGTTTGAGCTTTTGAACCATTAGTATTGATTGTGTGAATATTTATTTCATTCTTAGAACATGCTGATCTTGCTGCTGAATGCTAATTACATTAGGAGTAGCAGTTACATTGAGGAGCCAGGAATCCAGAATGAACCTTGGGAATGTCTTGTCAATGCCTTGTCCATTACAGTCAAAGAGTTTCTAGTATTTGTATTTTAGGATCCCTAAAGACATTGGCAGCATTGTGCTACAAGTTACGGAGATGATTGTGCAATTAAATGACTGCTAAACACTTCGTTGTATTTAGCCCAAGGTATTTATTTTTTTTTTCTGGGCATTTGGGTGCCTTAACTCATTCATAGCTCTGAAAAAAATTGCAGAATATGAGTTGAAATTATCTGAAGTCAAAAAATACTGTTACCTTTTTTTGCATGGTTTTGAAGGAATTAATCTGAGAAAACAGCTTCAAGTGAAAGGTTTGGAAACAAAAATAGGGATTTGTTAAAGACTAAATTAACTGAGAACAAGAGATGACAGGAGTAAATGTCTGTGGGAGAGTTTCTGGAAGCAGGATTGCTGGCTCCAGTCAGTCGAAATGCAGATGAAAGAGCTCCAACCTTGTGACACCCCAGGGCCTGGAAACCCTCTGCCAACTGACCAGTATTTGCTTTTTTAAATTTGTATTCATCAAACAGGTTTTCAATTGTAATATGTAGGCATAAAGCCTTATATTAGGTATTAAAAGACCAAAATACTTCTAGAGGTGATGTAATTTGGTAGGAAATTTGGGAGTTTATTATTATTTTTCCAGATAATAGTAATATACGCCAAGCTCTTCCGGGAAGTT
Organism: Oxylabes madagascariensis; assembly: GCA_013400675.1. Classification (NCBI taxonomy): domain Eukaryota; kingdom Metazoa; phylum Chordata; class Aves; order Passeriformes; family Timaliidae; genus Oxylabes; species Oxylabes madagascariensis. Next base: position 23,428 of record VYZR01050796.1, on the reverse strand, counting down.
ACTGTATAAGAGGCAGACGAAAACACAGTTGCCATCTTTCTTCCAGCTTGCCTTTTGCATAATTTAGGGCAAATACTTCCCCTTTTTGCTGTAGTTTGCTAGAATAATTTAACTTCATTTGCCCTAAGGAGAGATGTTTTCTTTTTCAGTCTTTTCTGTTTGTAAACAGCTATTACTGTATCTTCCTGGCAGAATGAATAACAGTTCACAATGTTATTCTTAAAGGTATTATTTTTTTACATGCCTATTCATTTTTTTTTTTTTTGAGAAGCTACAATTGGCATGAGTGTACATAGTTACTTTGGGTTTTGGTGAGGTTTTTTTTCAGGAAAATTGTGACCGTTATCAGTATTTTCTTTACACAACTTTTAGGATGTTTTGGGTTGAATTTAGTACTCCTGAGAGGTGCTAAACTTAAACCACCAAAACCTAAATATCTCTGTCTGCAGATGTGATGTAATAATACACTGTGCGAAATTCTCCACTGGTGGGAGAGTCCAGAAGTGTCCACAAAGAGTGAGAAGGTATTTCAGTCACTGTCCTCACTGAATCCTTGTAGACTGTATATAGATGCACCTGTGTGTACAATTAGCCAAAAATCAGCTAAATTCACTCAAGTTGCAGCTGCTGTGACAGCACAGAAGATATGCCTCAGGAAATCTAATGTCTGGTGGTGTTTGGCAACAACCAGACACCCAGTTTTCGGCATCCATGGGTGGGGACAGGTGTATTCTGACACTGTTTGTCACCCAAAAAGCGTGATGTTGAAACGAAATCATCTTGTTCAAGATTTCAGTTCCACTACTCATTTTCATTTGAACAATTAAGCTTATGACTGGACTAAAACTTTTTATATTAAAACTGCAACTGGTTGACAAATCACTTTCTGCTGACTATATTTTTCCAAGTGTTTGCTCTAATTATGCCTGTAAAATGTGACTCTCCATAGCTTTGTTTTCCTCTTGAAGTTTAGATCTTGCGGACCAGAACCATGTTTTCTCCTATTTTATTGCAGTTTGACTGTTTTGATGATGGGGCATCAGCCATGCTTGTCCAGAGGGTAATAAAGAGCAAAAAGTTGTCTTTGAATCAGTAATACTTTGCCTGTTTCTTTTTCGGTTTGATCTACACCAGGTAGTACTCTCTAATCTCAGAGTATGCTCAGCTCTTCTAAAGTAAGGCCTGGATAAGTGGAACAGAACTTTATAAATGCAGGAAGTACTGATACTCCTTATTTACCAAGTTCTGAAAAAATCTTTGCTTTTCTATTCTCTGCAAAATCTCCCCATGCACTATAAAATTGCTGCTTAGAAAGCAAAATGCCCCTCCTCCTTTTCATCCATTCATTGTTACAATGGGGGTGCATCTCCAGCTGCACAGGCAGGAGGACAGAAACAAGGGATGATACTCCAGCACTTGATCTCATACAAGGAGGGCAGGTTTGGATGGGACCCTGAGAAGAAACTTCCCTGTGAGAGTGGGGAGGCCCTGGCACAGGTTGACATTCCCCTGTGTCCCTGGGAGTGTCCGAGGACAGGTCAGACAGGGCTTGGAGCACCCTGGGATAGTGGAAGGTGTCATTTAGAATGAGCTAGGTTGTAATATTATCTCTTCCAACACGAACTAGTCTGTGATCCTATGACTAATTTTTTTCCTGCAAGTTTTGTTCTTAGACCAACTGCTAAATCTTTATCTCGCTGAACTTTGTTTTCTGCTTAATGTGGTAAAATGTAAATGTCTTGGTTTGCCACCATGTTATAGGTAAGTTCCTAATACAAAAGACTTTTAAAAGACAATTTGCATGTTTCAAATCACAGTGAAGTGTGTTATCTGTGTTTTCAGCTCGCTGTGGTTTCATAGTTGTGTTTCCAACCGTCTGGAGATCCTCGCAGCAGGAAACACTCCCCGTCCCTCCCCAGGCATGCAGACCTGTCACTTCATTACGCACGATTTTAATTGCTCCTTGATTAGATAACTGTCTCTCCAGGTGCGTCAGCGCCGTTCGCTGTCCGAGGAGTTTTATTTCCTGTAGTAGTGCGTGTGTGTAAGTGCTCTGGGCTTTCTTAGCGTGAGGAAGAGCTGCAAACCCCGCTCTGGTGCGCTCCCCGGGCCGCTCTGCCGGCAGGTGGCAATCCGAGCGCTCTGTACCAAACGTGCCTTCATCTGGGAGGTACGGCTATTTTAGTGACTCTGAGCGCATTAAGAACCACCCGAAACATGTAATTAAATTATTTTTTTAAACCTTATGCAGTGTAATTTTTGGAGTTGAGCAACTTCACTTTAGTTGGATAGTTTTTACATTCTTCTTTCTTTTTTTTTTCCTCTCGTGAGGCTGATACTGGTACTCCTGCAGAGCGCAGTGAGGGATCGGTGCAGCACCACAGCAGCAGCTACTCAGGGTTGTACATTGGTGCTGGACATTGCCGGGTCACAAATTAAACCTCAGCTGGTGGTCCAAAAGCTCCTGTGTGACATAATGTAAACCAAAGAGGATCTGTTCACCCCCACACTCTTGATTAGCTCTAGAGAAAACTGGTTTTGTCTCAATTAATTAAGCCAGAACCTACCTCCCAATCAAGTAAAATGGGTGCCTTAGAGAAGTTTCATTCCACCTCGGTCTTCCAGCTGAAGAGAGTCTTTTGTTGTGTGTTTTTTAAGGTTTTCCTACTCTTCCTTCTTTCTTGGCATCTTTTTCTGCTGGAATACTGTTTAGACTGCTTATATTTGCTTCCCAATTCTAGTCTCAGCTGGTTTTGTCTATGAAACATCCTTACACATAAAGAGAGATCATGAGACTTTATCTAGAGCGGACTTGCCTCTGGTTAGGAGATTGCACCTGTTTATTTCTGACTTTATTCTGTGAAAATAAAAAGGCTAAACCTTGGCACATCTGTCCTTATCTTGTGCCAAATGCAGTGTTGCAATATGTTCAGTGCTTTTTTTCCCCTCTGTGGTTGACGCCCACTGCTGTTTGTAATTTCAGCAGCCCTGGCATGGTAAGGGTTGATTGCCTTGCAGAAAAAAGCGTGAAATAGCAAAGTTCAGGGACAATATGAATGATCTTAATTGCCATGGTAATTAACTATGCAACAATGTTATTTATGCTACAGGAGAAGTCAAAATGTAAACAAACAATTGTAAAACTTTTTTCCACAGAATTTTGTGCAACTCAACGTGCTCTCTAAGTCCTGCCCTCCCTACACACAGATAAAACTTGTTTCTCCTGTAGTTACAGCACGTTGTCTTGACTCAGCGTTTGTGAAAGCAGTTACAACTTGCTGCAGGCAGATGCAGGAGGTTCCCTTTTGTAGCTATTGTACATTGGGGAATTAGTGATAAACTTGTGATAACTTTGGGTCTTTGGGGGCTCCGGCAAAAGTCCAGAGGAGGCCACCAAGATGATCAGAGGAATGGAGCAGCTCTCCTATGAGGAAAGGCTGAGAGAATTGGGATTGTTCAGCCTTGGGAAGAAAATCTTTGGGGTAACCTAACTGTGACCTCCCAGTATCTGAAGGGAGCCCACAAGGAAAATGGAAAGGGACTATTTACAAGAGTCTGGAGTGACAGGACAAGGGGAAATGGCATCACACTGACAGAGAGAAGGTTTAGATTGGATATTAGGAAAAAATTTTGGTTTTGAGGGTGGTGAGGCCCTGGCATAGGTTACCCAGAGAATCTGTGGCTGCGCTGTCCCTGGCAATATTCAAGACCAGGTTTGACAGGGCCTGGAGCAACCTGGTCTGGTAGAAGGTGTCCCTGCCCACGGCAGGGGATAGAACAAGATGGGCCTTAAGGTCCTTGTACATTTCCTGCACTGTGACCTCCTGGGCTTTGGCACTGCAGGGGCGATGTGGGGATCATGGTGTGTGCTCTTCACAGTGTCATCATTGCTCTGGGCTGCAGCACATCTGGCTCTGTTCCTTCACACCAGCTCCTAAAGAGAAAGATGTAGGGGTTTTTTTTTAGAGATAGGAGTTATAGCTAAACTCAGATCTGTATTTGTTCTCCTGAAAATAAGGAGTGTTGTTTTATCACGATTCATTCCGGACTAAGTTCCCAAGAGCCTGGTGCAAACAGCCGTCTGAAACTGAGACTTTCCACAGCCCTGCAAAATCCATGGCATTACACTGGAAGATTAAAACCACTTTTCCCACTTCAGCTCTTCTGCTGCAATTGTTGACAAACTCATTGAACCAGAGGATATGGATAATTTTGAATTTAACATCAGAAATTATGCCCAGCTTATAACCTCTTTCTTCTCATTTCATTCCTCCTTGACACTGCATCCCTTTATGTCCATCTGGTCTTATGTCTTGCCCTGACAGTTGTAGCATTGCATCAATGAAACTTCATTTTGCTGTAGGTGGAATTACTCTGAGTTGCTCTCAACAAATGATGGGCTAGATTATGGAGCCTCCAAGTGTGTTTGTGGGCTGATGGTCAAATAAATAAACAGAAACAGGCCTGAATCAAATGATCAACAATGTGAAGAACAAGATGCTCTCGGAGTCAGCATGCTGGGCTACAGCCCGTTCTGGAGAAAGTTTTGTAGGCTTAGTTCAAATCTTGGCTGTGGATTTGTACCTTGGATCAAAGTTTTGTTGCAGGCCCTTCTCCAATATAAAGCAAAGAAACATAAAACAACAAATATCTAGTGAAATCCAAACACAATCTGCTCTATGTTATGCTTCAAAAATGAATGAACTCTGCCTCCCACCCACTCCCACTGTGACTTGCTGTGAATAAGCACCACTCAAAGGAAACCACTACAAGAAGTTCTGCCTCTTTCCAGCAGGAATAACAATGGAGCAAGGAGAATGCTGACTAGGTTTACCTCTGCTATTCCAATTGGGCAGGTGTAGGTGAAGAGCAATGGAGTGTTTAAAAGACCATTGAAAGGACTCACCCTTTGTACTGAACTGAATATTGAATAATTGTTGTGGAAGATCTCAAAGGTGTGTTAGAAAAAGTGAGTTATTGAGGTAATATAACACCCAAATTCAGCTGCAGTTTTATATTTTCAAGAAGTCCTTTCTTAAAACTCCTGGAATGCTGCTCCAAGCTGTACCTGTCACTGCTGCTGTCTGGCCAAGGAAATGGGACAAAACTTCACAGACAGGAAGGGTTTGAAGAAATTTCAGTATAAAAGTTGAGGGAAAAGCTTCAGGGAAAGGATAAATGAAGGAGGACTGTTCAGAAATGCTGACATTATAAACAAATGAAATCTGCTTTTTCATCTTCAAACACAAAAAAGCAGTCCATAAAGTTGAAAAGGAGTATGTTTTAAATGGACAAAAAATGTAGAATTTCACCTTTGCACTGTATTTGTTTAGAAAAGGACTTATCAGTCAAGCACTGCCCTGCATCAGAGGTAGGAACCTGTTGCTCCTTGAGCTGAGCTCTCCTCTATGTTTCAGCCACCTCTAATTACTCCCTGACCAATAATGAGCACATGGCTGCAGAACAAGTGTTTATTTTCTTGCTTGCTTATTTATTCAAACAAAAGCACAAGAAGAGAGGCTTCTGTGTGTTGTGGACTCTACAATTGTTAAAGTTTCCAAGAGGTCACAAGGGTTCCAGATAACATTAGCAGCTAAGTGCTATGTTGTCCTGTTGTGTTATCAACAGGAAACATCTTTACCAGCACAGGAACTACAGCTTTGTAATTGGCCTGGTGCAAGAACATGACAGTATTTTCTCATCCTATCAGGACTCGGATATTTTGGGAACTGGTATATAAAGCTTGCAGCACACAGTGTCTCTTGGACATTAGGAACAGGTTCATGTCAGAAATCAGTGTGCTTTGCTATTTTAGTAGTTGCTATAGTTGCAGCACGAATTTTCTTGCCCTGCATGGCTCAGGATGGTATTTCATTACAGCCCATATGTGTATTTTTATTATTTGAGTGCAGATGGACATGTTTAAAGGAATTAATATGGTGATATAAGCCTTGTAAAGAAGCCTTTAGCATATAAACAACAAATCCATAAATCATATCAATGCAGGCCATGTTTAGCTTTCATTAAATACTCATAGACTTCTATGGTGCAAGACTGAGCTCTATCCAAGCAAATTTCAGATTCACTCGATGATAAAATGTTGTATTTGGGCTCTGAAATGAGCAGCATTCTGCATGATCCATGTCTTAAGCAGAACAGCCCTTCTGTCTCAGACAGTTAATGGCAAAAAAAGTGCAGTAACATCTATAACTAGTGTTAAATCAGAGTAAATAGTATTTCTAAGGAGAATTAAAGAGTTCTGTTGGAAGGGGGCCAATATTGCAATTAATATTTTGTATGGAATTACACCACTCGCTGATTATAGCAAGCCTCACTCAGCCCATTTGATAAAGCTGGAGTGGGTTTTTCCACAGCTGTCCTCACTGTTTTCATCCAAAATCACTGTATCTACCAAGAAGAAACTACAGCATCTAACCTGCAGCGTGAGGAATTCCCAAATTTTTCCTAAAAAGTGCATAATGAGAAATTCTAATAACTTGAGGGTCATTTTGATCCTTCAGAATAATCAGTGCTACACAAATGTGAATGCACTATTGCGTGTTGCTCTTAGAGAGCTCACACAGCCAGATTTTCTAACTTGCACTCTTATTACAATTTTTCTTAAATGTCTCTTGGCATCAGAAATCAAAGATATCTTTTATATAGCATTTTTTTTTGGTAAATATGGACAAAAGGATAATTTGGTTACCAATAAAACTGGCTTCTACAATGAGAAAAGTCAGCATTTTCTTTCCATTTTAATAATCTATATAATACATCCTAAAAAATCCAATCCAAACTAGAAGTTTGCAGGCCCATTTGAACACTTAGCTGGTCACAGAAGCTTCCTTTGTCCCTCACTGATGCCTGTCTCAAAACATCCTGGCATCTCCAAGCAAACCCAGAGCCAGGAGCTGCAGCACTTGAAGGCTCACAATTGCGGTGCAAAATTATGTCCCCAAACTTATCTCCTGTGTATTATGTCAAATACCCAAAATATCAGGGGCTGATGATGACAGGTGTTATTTTGGAGGGGTGACACAGTCATAGCACTAAGAGCTTTTTTCGTCCCTCTTGCTCACTCTTGCAACCTGCTGGTGGAGGTGGTGGGAAGGAGGGAACACTTTGGTCTTCCTGGCTGAAGGGTTGGAGTGCCCAAACTCTCTGAGGCAGCAGCACTGAAGCAGCTTTCTCTTTTCCAAGCAGTATGTTGTGACAGTAAAGCCAGAGGGATTCAGATTAATGAAGTGAAATTATTTTGTAGCAAATACAAGATTATTTTTTTATTGGGGTGAGAATGTGAATTCAGCAGAGGAAAGAAACAGCAGCTGCAATGCCTGGAAGTTAAAGCAAATTCAATCTAGAAGAGTTTGCTTCCAGGAGAGCATATGTTTGTGTGCAAGCATTTGCTGATAGAATTGATGCAGGGGAGAGCTCGGAGTCCTGTGTGAAGATAGGGGTGAACCTCCACCAAAAAACGCAGCTCTTCCAAAAATTGCAGCCCCAGAGCTGCTGCCACAGGTCCTGTCCTTAGGCGTGGACTCTGCAGGTGATGCTCTCAAGGACTATAGGAGCTCCTCACCTCCAAAACATCAGCGTAATCCTTCCCAGAGGCTTTTCCCCCTGCTGAGCTCATCAAAGCCCTTGCCCTCACACCACCACCACCTCCACACTCTGTTCAAGTTTCCTGCAGGTGCCATGGGACGTCCCCAGCTGCGACTCGCCACATGCTGAGTCAAGGCACGGCACAGCACGGAGGGAGGCTGGGCTGGGTGCAGGATTATTTCTGCTCTCGGAGAACCTCTCACCCACGTTTCCTGCACGAATCCTGGGTGAGAGTGCTGGCTGTGCGGGGGCACAGGGAAAGCCAGCGGTGTGGGAAAGTACAATGGCACGTGGTGTGTCCCAGTCTGCCTTGTTGGGCAGCTGGTACCAATAATGTTCTGCTCCCTGCCCTCCATCCACACCCACAGCTACGAATGCTGCCTCATTTTTTAGACTGAGCACTAGGTATCTTCCCCTTTCCCCTGCAGGCCATTGGTTCCCCTGTCCTTTGCCATATGCCTTAGAAGCTGCTGGCTTGCTGCTTGTGTGGGGGATATTGGCCTCACATCTCCTGGCTTCTGACCATCTCCTCATAGCCACAGAGTGAGAGAGAAAATAAATGTTACAGCTGCTTTTCCCTGCATCCATAGTGCAGTTCTGAAGGGAGGCTCTCAGCCTCAGTTTTGTGGCCCAACATTTACTGGTGCCCCATGTCAGATCCCATCAGTGATAGCCTTTGGTTCAGAGCCATTAAACAGCTCCATCAACAGAGGAGAGGTTTAAACACCACATTGTGGGTTCAGGACCATCTTGGGGCACAGGAGGAACTAGCAGGTCAGTCACGATGAATCACAATTGTCAGTCACAATGAATCTCCTCAAAGATCCTCCTCTATTCCTGGCAGTGTCCAGAAGGTTGTTGGGAGAGCAGGTCACTGCCCTGAGCCCATGTCCTATAAAGCCCATGTCCTATAAAGCAGAGCTTAAAGGACTTGGGATATACCTGCTGGGGCTTGGGGAATGGGCCACGACCGAGCTGTGCCAAGCAAAAAGATTCATGCCTTGGTGGAGCCTGCCAAAGGGGCTGCTGGTAACTGGAGGTACCAGTGAGGTATCAGAGCTGGTGGCGAAGGAAGCGTGAGTACAGCTGCACTTGGCTCATGAGGAGGGTGAGGCATCCTCCCCAGAGTGAGCAAACCAAGCCTTCTGCAGGGCTTGGAGAGGCTGCAAAGCACAGTGTGTGTAGCACCCTCAGGGTGCTGAGGTGCCTGGGGGTGCGATTCTTTGCTTCTCTGGTTTTTTGGGTGGCTCCACCACTGCTTTTATCTTGGTCTGTAACAGGGGAAGGACAGTTGTAGCTAATTCCCATGGGCCTGAAACAGCAACAGTGAAATAAATTGGAAAACCTCCTCGGAGAAAGACAGAGAACTATTGCTACCAGCGTGGCTGAAAGTGAAAGGGCTGAAGGAGCCTTTGGCCCACACGGGGAGGGAACCATCTTCTTGTTTTTCTGATACTCTTGAAAAGAAAGAAACAGCTGCTTTTCATTTTCTGTGTAAAACAGCACCCGTCAGTGCCAGGGCTGCTGTCACAGCCCCACCATGCTGCACGAAGCTGGGCTGAGCCCGTCTCAGGGGAACTGGGGGCACCGCTCAGCAAGAGCAGGCACAGAGGCTAGGGCACAGTGGTGGGAAAATGGCCTGAATTTTAGATTTTATTACAAAAACCCATCATATATTCAGCTTGTTTTGAGGCTATTGCTTTTTTAGCCATTGTTAGAATGAAAGAAATTGGGCACATAATAATTCCCATCCCACACCATAGCATGGAACCTCTGCACTAACAGAGCCATCACTGAGTATGGTGCAAAGGATAAATTAATTTTTTCTATTATTCTGTGAGAGAAAAAATACAGTCTTGCAGTCTTCTGTAAAAATACCTTTGGGCAAAACAGATTATTTTGACTTCGGACAGCATCATTCACGAAACGCTACACCACAAGTTGGTCTGAAGGAAACCACACATGATTTGACTCTTTTTATCTCAAATCGGCGGCGGAGAGCTCGGTGCGGTTACAGTTCTCCTCATTTCTCAGAAGACATGATCATATTTAATCATTGTGTCAGTTGGCACAAACACCATGTTTGTAGTGAAATGCTAAAAAACAGCGCATTTATCTTTCCCTCTATCAAGATTTGTAAGATAGGTGCTCTTAACGTTAAAACTCATCAGTAAGGAAACATTTGAAGGGCTCAGCTACCCAACTTGTTTACTGTAGCCTATTTTAAAGAATGGTCTGATCTCTCCTGCCTAATATAACAAATACCGCATCACTAATCTCCACCCAAGGGCATTCATTCCTTGGCAGGCTTCACTTTGGCTCTAAGATATTATTTCTGGACTTTTTTGAGGGAATGACAACTACTAACTTGCTTCACTGAGCAGCAGAGTTCAGAATCCAGAGCGCCTACAGGAGTTGCCTCACAGCATGCACCAGCTGCACCAGTGCAGGAGCCAAGAGTAATTTGGAGGGGGAGAGAGAATTGGAAGAGGATTGTGATTCCCCATCTGACCCACACCAGAGGGGCCGGAGAATTTCTCCTGCATTTCCTGCGGCGAATCCATCACGTCTGCTGGGAGTGCTGCAACTCTCAGTGACACGCGGCTGCTTTCAGCAATGTTACATCACCCACTGCTCCTAGTACTGACCTGCCCTGATTCATGTCATTTTATTGGCACGGACTTGTGCTGTGGTATTGAGAAGTCCCAAGCACGCAAAAACCTCCCCTGCACCCCAGAGTGAACAAGCACCAAAGAGAAAATCAGTCACTTGCCTAAAGAGCTCACTTGTCATTCATATTTAAATCTAGTTGAGTTTGTCTCTCTCCTGTAGGGCCAGGGGTCCGCTCCCCACCGCTGTCAGTGACAGCACAGGCTGAGAGCTCAGGGAGACAGGCAATGCCACTGGTGAGATGCAATGAGTTTTGTTTGTGCTCAGGCAACAGTTTCAAAGATGACAGTAAGTTAGAAAAACTGCTTTTCTGTCAAAAAGGCTGTTTGAGCTCTCAGAAAATCATCAGGCGGAGGGGACAACTACAAGTCTCAGTGCCTGGCATGCAGAGCTGTCCTGTCCTTCTCCAAGAGTGTCTTCCCTGGCAATAGTAGCACCCTCCAAACCAGCTCCAAAGGAAAAAAGGAGCATTGCTAATAGTCACTGTAATTTATACCATGTCAGTTCAAACCCGACATCGGTTTCTGCTCAGCAGCTCAGAGTTGTGGAACCATTGCTTTCGTAGAGGGTTGAGTTTCGGTGGTTACCAACGACTTGTTCGGTTGATATGAAATTGTGGAGGAGTTGAAAACTCAGCTGTGCCCTAGGCCAAACAGACAAATTAAAAGCCAGTACAAAGGCTGCACCTTGTCCCTGCAGCAACTCATTACATGCCCAAAGCTGCCAGTTTCCCTCCTGCCACCGAAACCCCAGTGCCAGTGACTCTGGGAAGGTGTGCACTCATGATCTGCCGGATCATTCATTTGCAGAAGCTTCTGGGATGAAAAATTGAGCTGCTCCTCTGCTGCCACAAGCCCATTTACTCAGGAAGTGCTGCCACACAGCCGGATGCAGTGACAAGATGGAAAAAGCACAGTATTGGCATCACATCCCATCAAAACAACCCTTCCCACAGCACAGCTGAGCCAACACATCATTGGAGGGGTGATGCTTGTAAGCAAAAACCCCAGTCAAACACAACGACCCAGATGAGTTTGTGACAGGAGAGTTTATGAGATTTATATCCATGGGGTAGCTACCTGAACCTTGCACTTTTTTCTTCCACCTTTTTAAGGCTGGGGCTTTGGGCAGGCTGTTTGGGGAGGTTTAACTGGGGTGTGCTTCCTTTGTGCCATGTGATGCTGAGCTAGTGGTGGTTTCTGGTGTATTTATACACGTGACATGGATTTATTATACAACAAGGATGTTTGTTTGTCCTAAAAAATGTATGGAAACAATTTCAAAAACCTGCATTATGGCTGAACAGCCTCTTTTTGCACAGATGATGCTGACTCTTCTCCTCTTGTAGCTTTCCTTCAGTGCTCCTTTCAAATAAAATCTTTGGATTTATATATACATGTGTGTGTACATGTAAATACAGCTTATTTCTTATAAACATATAAAAATATAAATATAATTTAATCCGAATGCAATGACTTCACTATGCTTGCTCTAAAACACAGCAAAAAATGAGTTACGATGCTACAAATTTCTATCAGACAGGAAACTGGATCTTTGCTAATATTAATGAATTTAGCACCTCATACTTACTATCTATGACACTATAGAAAAACAGAGACATGCACATTTCACCATGGCACTGGCATTTTATTGTAATCGGGAAGATTTTCTCTCTCTGGAGGCTTTGCCCTCTCCTCTCAGTGTGTCTCAGAAGGGACTTGAGTGTCCAGAGTAAACAGGGAGCTAATGCTCATATGGTTGATTTACTACTCTGCTACTGCATTGATTGAACTCAGATACAAATCCTAAAGACAAAGTCATATATCCTGAAGCATTAAAAATCCTTTATTTCTGTTGTCATCCTGTATTGAACTATTCTGGGTGCCTCAGGAAGGCTAAAGTTCTTTGGACATGACCATTTGGGCTGGATTGGGAAAGAAGCATCTATAAAGATAAACCTGTACAACCAAAAAAGTACTGCTGTGCTATAGCCCCCAGTCTGGGAATATAGGGAGAGGGCAGCTCAAGCAAATATAGGTTAAAAAAAAAAAGAAAAGAAAAAGAAGAAAGGAAAATTAAAAGGTAAAGAAAAGGTAAAAGAAAAGTAGACTCAGGGAGAGGGAGCTGGTCATATACGTATCTTAAAGATTTTCTGCAGGTGAAAAACTTTTCTTTTCCATTTCAAAGCTACTCGTGTCCTTTACTACAGAGCATGTGGCTGTCCACAGCCCCTTGAGGTTTTCTGATCAACTCTTAGGCTGCTGGAGGTAAGAGCAGGGATTTCTATCGAGGAGCCATGGAGAGAACTGACAGTAGGGACCTGCAAACCAGCCTGGGTAAATTCAATTACAGCCTTGAGATGCAAATAAAACAACAGCAAAGGCAAGTCACTCTTTGAAATGCCAGTTTATAGTGTGAGTAGGGAAAAATAACACTTTGTTAATTTCTTGTTTAGGAAAAATACAAGCAGAACATTTCCTTTAATGACACATTAGCTGACAGTGGTGCTTTTATGACTCTTTCCTAGTCACCGATGAATCACTGGATGGAAGTGCAGGGACAGACTGTTCTTATCAAAGGTTTGCAATCCAGTAGTTCAATGCCACCCAAAACAAGGTGCTTCTCTTTGCTCCTGCTCTCTCTTATGTCATTGTCACCAGCAGTTCTTCATGCCCAAGCTCCTGAACAGCCCAAGATCACATCTGATAACCCTGGAGGTCTGTGTGTCACAAGCACCTCCACCCCCAGACCAGATTCCTACACCCTCACTGCCACCACAGCTCCCACCACGACAAGCCAAGGGGTCTCTGGACTCTACCAGGCATTTTTTCCCTTGTATTCCCTTCTAATGCAGTTCATATGTTTAGACATTTCCCTTCACAGACATCTGTTCTTTCCAAGTTCCTTACATTTTAGATTATATATCCTTTATATATATCATTTGCATCAGAAAATAGGGTTTTTTGAAGCTTAATAGTGAGGGTTCAGTGCATCTGCCAGAGTTCCTGGCACAGCCAGCATCCTGCAGGAGCAATTACTTTCCAGTGAGTCTCTAAAATTGCTTATTTACTTCCACTTGTAGGCCAAAAATACTTTAAAATCAGGACAGTTTTTTCCAGTTACACAATCACCCAAAATATCTTGAATACATAGACTTCCACTGTGGTTCAATAGTCAATCTGAAAATAGCCAAAACAGTTTGTAAAGCATGTTAAAAGTGCAAGCTTTAGAAGGGCAGCTCTATCATCCAAATCAACCAATGTCACGAAGCAAAATTAATTCTCCTGATTTTGTAACAACACAGGGAAAAGGAGACAACAAATGAGAGAGCAGCCAGTCTGTGGTGCTCTTCAGCAGCTTCCTGGGCAGAATTATCGCAACCAACCACTTCTAGAATGTCCTTTCATGTCTATGGTTTATTTACTGCTCTTGGTAAAACAAAACCAGAGTTGATTTCTGACCAGCCATGAGATTTGGGATATTTTTCCCTTAGAGCTTTTTAATTAATTATAGTGAGTTTAGAACATTAATGTGGGGCATCTGCTGCTCCTACCATTTTCATTTATCAAAAGCATTGATAAAACCTGTTTTGGACTACAATAGTTTAAGAATCAGAACCCCTCCCTGTCTTGAAGGTGCAGATAACAAAGTGTACAGTGATCTTGTAAAGATCTCCAGAAAATCTTCTAAAGATCTCAAGGCACTTTGCCGAGTGAGGCTCCATTTGTTTTCCTTACTCATGAATATTTTAAACTCCCTTTAAAGTTTCAACGGTTTGCATGGGTGTAATTCAGAACAGACTGAGGCCTTACATATTTTGCATACCAACAAGTTATGTGAGTCCAATTTCTGAAAAAAAGATTATATGAGTATTATGATGCAGTTGTGGAGTAACTCACTGGGAAAAAAAAAGTAATACAACAAATCCGGAAGGATTTACTTTGTAATTTTAAGTGGATGTTCACAAATGAAAGCAAGCTTTGTGTCCATGAACAATGTCCAGAAAGGAATCAGCCTTTCTCCAAACCTACTGAAGAACCATGGTCTTAATTTGTAGGTTTAAGTTACTGGCACCCTTTTATATATATATATATGTATGTATGTATGTATGTATGTATGTGTCCTCTAGACTTTAAATGATACTGAAAAAGTAGAAATAGCATGATAAACCTTCAAAGCTGAAATAAAAAAGAACCTGTGTTTTAACTTAGTGTTGAGTATTTATACAGCCGGCACCGTTTAGTCCGGCATGTTTGAATGAGTGCGAGTCTGTGGTTGCAGTTGTGTATAAAAATACTGTAGCCTGCTCCTGCTTTAGGAACTAAACTTCAGTTCCCAATAGCTCCCTCTGTAATTCTCTTTCCAAATAAAAGGACGAACTATTCCTGGCTCGTAACGGTGTATTTCTGTGGCTTCTTGAACTATAATGAAGGCAGTCTGGAATGTTAAAAATTACATACTCAATGCCAGTTCTGAACCCATGGTAATTTAGGCTTTAAATGTTTTGAAGTTTACATTTTGAGTCTGTTATTGTACAACTTTTTAATTAAAATGTTGCTGTAGTCCAGATCACTAATGCTTCTTGCTCAAAGATCCATTAACATCTATCTTAAAACCACTGTGTAGGGAACTTGATAATTTTGGTATTGAGGGCTAAGGCCATCTGCTTGGAAAATTATTTGGTTTTTATTTGGTTCCTTCTAATTGTAGAAATTCAAAGACATCTTTGCTATCCACTGGATTCCAACAATGGAAACATCAGTTCTCTTTCTGTAAATGCTTCAGATCCATCTCTGCTGCAGACTTAATGCAGTTCAAGAAATAATCTAAGCTTGTCACCAAGGAATCAGGTTTGGATTTTTCTGCAGAGACAATATGTACCATTGATGCACGTTATCATCTCTATGTTTTCCCATCGGAATGCTTCTAAATAAATCAGAAAAACGTGACATGCCCACTTGTAGATGTCCTCGTAGTCCAGTAACAGCTATTCTTAGGATTAATAGCTCCATGGACTCTTCTTGTTATCATCTGTAGCAGTGAGTTTGTAGACATTTATACTTGAAATATGTCTTCACATTTATATCCTGTGTACAATGAAGTGAGACTTAAACCTGACCTTCACTCAAGTTAAAATTCCTCTCATACCCTGTGTAAACAGTGGGAATTAATTCCAGTGTCAGTGAGAGATACAAAACCTGAAAGGTAACACCACAAGGCTGGAGTTTCAGTGGGGCTTGGCGTGGCTTTTCTTTTGGGCAGGTAGGGAGGTCCCTCCTAAAGCCAATCTAGGAGCTGGCCCTGTTTTTGAAGGAAATTCCCTCAAGGATTGCTCCGCAAGGCTCCCAAAGCTTATCGACTGGCTATAGGAATAACTCAGCAGGACAGCAATGGCTTTGTGAAAATTCTGCATATTGAGGGGGAAGTCAGAGCTTTCCAGATGTTTCTTGAGACAAATAACTCAGAAATCTATTTACATTTAGTCCAGGTTCAGATAATTTTGGTATTGAGGGCTAAGGCCATCTGCTTATAAAACTGTCTGGTTTGTATTTGGCTCCTTCTAATTGTAATTCCTGTACAATGTAAAATCATAGAGCTATTATTGTATTTGCATTTACTAAAAATTGTAAATAATAACAATTTCCAGTGTAGCATCCATGGGATTCTTGCACAACTGCAAATGTTGCCTAAATGCTTAGAGAGCGAGCTCTGGGCAACTCTAAGGCAGCAAGGAAACAAAACCTTTCCTATCTGAAACAACCACTCAGCCAAAAGGTACATTGAAAAATAGAGTGGACCTTACTACTCTCTGTCTGTGTTGCCTGTGAAGCTTCAGACCTTGACTTTTATCATCCCACACCTCGATATTATGTACTAAGAGAAGCAAACCGCCTCTGACATGACAATTGGCATGAGCTGTCTTCATAGCAACCACATGCTTTCACACCCAGTGCATCTCTTGCTGTGACACAGAATTCTGCATTGCACCTGATTTTTGGCTATGAATTTTGGTTTTCAGTTGTAAGCATAATGAGGTGTTATTATTTCCACCTAATCAAGGCAAAACCAGTTTCACTTTCTTTGAAGCTTTTTATCTCCCTACAACTGGATTTGAATCTCTGACTTCACCACCACAACCCAAGAGCCATAACCACAAGGCCACATGGTTCCAGAGCTGTTTTTGGAGGTGGTAGTGATGTGAGTTATTTTAGAAGCTGCTAGCTATAAATTTCAGTTATATTTGAAGGAGGGTAAGTGAGCTTTGAAAGTCCTTGGTGAGTCTGTCCTTCAGTGACTAGTAGGCAATTACTGAGGCCACTGGCAAGAATGGGAATGGAAGGGTCGTCCTGCAGCTTCTACCAGAAACCACTGAGTGCAAACAAACAGCAATTGTGAATGACAGTTAAACTAATTGTCCTTGTTGGTATTACTGTCCCAAGATGGGCTGTGATGCAAAAAGTCAATCTGCACAAAGTCAGTTTTTCATTATAGTGAGCTCCAAATAGCATCAAAACAAGTAATTTTTAGACCTCTGGGCTGTGCATGATAAACCACCCAATCACCTTGATTCTTTTTTAAAAAGGTTTCACCCTGAACCTTCAGTTCATAAGGCATTTTTGCACTACTGGCTTCCTGCCTGAAAATAAATGTGCATCTGCTATTCCATACCACTTGTTCCATAAACTACAAGGGCAAGGGCTGGGAGCTATGACTGGAACCATTTTACATTTGCAAAATAAGGATCACTTGCCAAAATGATACGCAGGATTTAAAAGCCTCACTTGCCAAGATCCATCCAAAAGAGAGCAGCCTTGGCACAGCCAAAACCCCATTGTTAGGTATGATGTGAGATAAAAGCTCCAAAAAGCAACTGAAATGCACAACGAGTTACTAAAAGCTAAAAAATGTAAAATTCAATTCTTTCACATGTAGGAACTGTTTACAGTTTTCTGTTCTCATTAGCATAATTTTCAACTGCACAAGTTAGCCACATCTGTGTGAAATGTAGATAAATCAGGGAGTAAAGTGATTTCAATCGGAATAAGGGTCATCATGGTAGATATGGTGGCTGAGAGATGGTGGTAGTTACTTGTTCAAGATCATGCTTGATACACTCAGCTCCCTGTTCAGTATTTCCTTGTCTCTGGTATAGCAAAGCACAGCTGTTTGAACACTGTATCTGAGACACTTCTTCATGATATAGATCAGCTTTCCCATTGGAGATGCTCTCACACAACAGCCAAGCTCCAAAGGAAAGGCAGTGGGCCAAAATGCTACTGTCACACAAACCCCACAGAGATGATCAACCTCAAAAATAGAGTAATAGGCATAATCTAGTGGTTCAGGGCACAACTAAGGGAGTGAAGGTAATCCTTTGAGGAGAATGTAGAATAGAATTCCTTGGATTTGCATAGCTGCAATAGTATTAGCTACAGTTGCCTTTAGCTGGGTAAGAACTGGCTTTATCATCCCAGGGAGGGATGAATTCTCCATCATTTTTTTCCTTCAAGTACAGAGCCTTAACATTTCTGAGCCTATATGCTCAAGCTGGGGATGGTTAAAACTGGGAGGAGAGAATAAAAACACCTTACTGGCCAAAAAATGGGCAAGTCAGGGAAATCCTCCTGCTCCAGTGAACTTGCTATCACCAACCACTCTGAAACAAACACTGGGACTACAAAAGGACATGGAGAAGTTACTGATGGTTCCTGTTCAAGCCCAGGGCAATAAATAACCCTTAAGGTGATGCTGATGCAGAAAAGGATGTGAAATACTAGAAATATTCCTTGAAAATCAATAAATCCCACCAGTGTAATAATCTAGATTAATCATCTATGATTCCAGGTAATTTTTACTCACAGATATATGAAGTGATTGAACATCAAGATTTCTTAGTATGCTATACAATGACAACACATGAATAAGATAGCATTCCCAGCCATGAAGATCACATCTATTTTGATACTTGAAAGCAATTTTGGAAGTAGGAGTCCCTTTGGAATTCAAGTGAAAACCCTGCAAGAAAAAATTCAATACAATTTGTGTCACATGTAAAACGCATGTGTAAAGTCAGCAATAAAGTGCAGCTGACCTCTCCTGTTGTCTCTCAGGAAATCAGAACTCAGTCATGCCTGTTATAACTATTATTTAATAGTTGGGGGAATGGCAGCATTTAGAGACTTGTGCTCAGTGTAGGACAGAGGTCTTTCAGTGAAGAACTCACAACAGCCATTTTGTCCTGGTTTCCAGGAAGAAAAGGTTGCTCCTGGAGCCTAGGAAAACTGTCACAAAATTCTCGAAGGAAAAAAGAAAACATAAAAATCCAAACAAACAAAGAAAACATTTCACTAGAACCCATCTTTGGAAAAATATAAAAATATTTTTCCACCCAGAGAAATAACTATAAATAATGTTTGAACTATTAAAAGAGTGAACGCAGAAAAAGGCTATTTACATAGGAGTGTTTTGTGCTGTTTCAGTCTAATTTGTCACTGATGTAGGAGCCTCATACGTTAGCTGGAGGAAATCCAGAGTTTTCAAAGGTTTTCTGTCAGGGCTTGAAAAGTTGCCAGTTTTTTTAATGGAGCCGAGCAGTCTCAGGCCTGTTGTTCTCAAAGATTTTGTGAGCCAGGGCTGAATGTTAGCAGGAAACAGAGCCAAGTGGGCTTCCTGAGCGTCTGAGAGAGGAAACACTGTAATAAGCATGGAGGCTGTGGTTAAAAATAACTCTGGTATATAAAGGCTGCAAAGGATCCCCTCTTGCTCACACTCGCCGCTGCCTCTTGGCTGCTGCTTCCCGCTGACTCCATGTGAATGAGATGCTTTGCCATCCCCTCGGAGCAGGTGGTTTTTGAGCAGGAGAAGACAGAAAACAGCCCGCAGAGAAGCTGAGCACAAGGCAGCTCTTATTGAGTTTCCAGCAAGCAGGGTCCAGGATTTATTTCAAGAGCGTTATCAGGTTCAGTTGAGCCACGGACACGGAGAATTTCAGTGCCTAACTTTAGGCTGAAGTAAAAGTTATGTTGAAAAAAATAACTCGGTTTTCTGTGATATGAAACCTGAAAAGGGGAACCAGGCGAATCGTGCAAGGTCTTGAGCAATAGGTGAAAGGGCCCCCTAAATTGTTACCCTCAGACCCAGCGTGGCTTGTACCACTTCTGCTACAGAAGGTTTAGTCCCAGCCTGTGCCCCCCTCGCCCAACTGGAGCACAAGCATGTGGCAACCACAAGCTGGAGGACGGGCCACCCACCATCAATCAGAGCTCTGCAGTCCCCCTGCCTTGGCTTCTCACTCTGCTTCTCCTCACCAAATTCATTTTGCATGGGATTAGGCCTATCTCTTTTCTCTCAAAGCAGTGATTTTCCTTGCAAATGTGGGATAAAACCCACGCTGGTTATTTGGTAAATTAGGGCACCTTTTCCCCTGCTGTAACCTGACACTAACAGCCCCATGCAGTCCACGCTGAACACTTCTTTGTAGCTCACATTATGCTGTAATTGGCAAAACACATTCTTCCCAGGCTAGTGTTTTTATTACAAACATTTCTTTGGCGCTTTATGTGGCAAATGAAAAGAGAATTTCACAACTCATTCTACAAAGTTGCATTGTATCAGGCTGTCCCTTGAAAAAGCATTTTCTTGCTCAAGAATAGCTGCAACCGTTCAAGGGATTTCAACAGTGTTGTTCTCTTCAGCTACAATTGCTTTATATACTGCAGCACCAAATATTAATAATTTTGATCGGTATTAACCCCGACAACTGGCACTTGATTCTACCCTCAGCAGTGTGACATTCCTTCACAGGCATCAGCTGAACAATTAGGAGTAAAAGTTCAGGTGTGTGGAACAAAATGAGCTGAAGTTTTGCTTCTGAATAGAAAGCATTTTCTATGAAACACAAAGCACTGTTCCTAAGCTCAGACATAGCCAGGAATTTAAATGTATAAATATCCTAAAATGTAGGCATTAATAGCTCAAGAAAAAAAAAATGGATACAACAATGGATACAAGCGTCTGGAAAAAAGTCTACCCCAAAATATTCCACTGAAGTTTCAAAGTGTAATCATAATTATATAACTAATTGTGATCATGGAAAAAATTATATACCATACTGAATATTTCAGTGATCTAAGTCTGCAAGGACTTGAGAGGCCAGGAAGACAAATGAATTTAACTGCTCTATACATGCAGCCTATCCTGCAGAGATGCCTGTCTTCCTCTCACTGCCAATTCATACTGCTGATTCACACTTCCATGTATTCAAACAGGGAAAGTAATTCCAGGCAGCCAGCAATACCAATTAACAGCATCATGGTTAATGAAATACTTGCTCCAATATTTCCCATTACTTTACTGCAGGACATATGACTAATAAATCATGCAGGTGCAGTACAAAGACGGTATTTTATAAAGGAGAACTAAACCCCACATTTTCATCACGTTAAACAAGGCTTTGCAACCTACATCCTACATGAACTCCGACTTTGTATATTTGGTGAATAAAGCTCCACTTATCAGATCCAGCCATAACCCATAACCATGTTTTACATGCCAACAAGGGAAACAACCCCAAAGCCTTCCTCACTCCTAAGTAATTCTCTTCTTGTGGCTGGTTTTAAGCTTTGTCCAGTCTTCTCTCCCTCCCCGCGCCGTCCCAGTTAAAACATGTAAACTTCAAAGTGGCAAAAAACTTTGCCTAAGAAGGGCACCTGCATCTGTGCTGACTCAGACTGCAACAGATCTCACAAATTAAAAAGAGGAAAAAAAGCAGCTGATTAGGGCTTTGAAGTTCCCTCGAACAGATTTTTTCCCCTATATTTATTAAACCCCAAACACAGTTCTCACTTCTAAACCCAGTTAACTTGGCACATCTGACAACACTTACTGTCTTAAGTGGACATGACAGATGAGACATCATTTCCCTTTTCCTCCTGTCATCTCCAACCAGTTATACAAATTGTCTATTAAAAATGCAGGCCAGGAACGACACGACTAGTATGAACAAAGTGTAACACTCCTGTATTCCAGAATTAAATGAGTTTCATCTTCTTGGGTTTCTGATGTTGTAGAGCCCATTAAATATTTGTTAACCATAAGAGTAATTTTTCTGGATGAAACCACACAGGTACTTCTGCCCTATGCTCCTGTTATTCCATGCCCCAATTGCTCATTTCTTCATTAAATATTTGGTTCTGTAGTCTAAAGTATTTGGCAGCAACTGAAAACTATGATCAGTGACTGACATTTCAAGCAGTTTTGCTAATATGATTCAACATGCCTGCCAAGTTTTGGAAACCATGGTATCATTTCACAGTTCTGTAAAAAAAAAATATTCAAACATGTTTTTATTTGACAGCTGAAAGGGATATCTGCAGTACAACATATGGGCATTCAGCACACGTCAGTAAAGCTGGAAGAAACACAGCTACATACCCAATCAAAGCTGATCATTAAAAAAGTGGCAAACATTATTCAGGTTTGAAGAGTCCCCAGATCAAAAATTACAAAAAATAATTTACAGCTGAACACTATCATTCTTCACCCAGCAAATTCAAGTATCTATACATAATTACCTCAATTATATTCACTAAATAGCTGAATTTTTGCATCATTTATTCAACCATAAACATATTTTCTTGCATATTTCTGAGAAAAGTTTTATTTATATAGTTTGACTTACTTATTTAAATGGAATTTAAGGTGGTTTCCCTCTGCACTGATGGGAGTCTGCCTTGCTAAAGCAGGTTGGAAGCATCAGAGCTTGGTTTTTGCTAATCTTTGGGAGCTAAGTTAATAAGACTTCCACTAAAACCAGTTAAGATTGCCATCACAAGGAATGGAAGGGATAGAACTGCCAATAATCACACTGAAAAAGCAGAAGTGCTAAAAAAATATTTCTGTTCTCTCTTTGGGAAAAGGCCAGATGCTGCATTGAGATCAGACAATAATGATGTTGAAATACTTTCCATTACAGTAACTAAGGAGGATGTTAAAACAACTGCTACTCATCTCAAATAGTATTAAGTTGCCAGGTCTGGGTAATTTAGAAGTGAGTGTTTCCAAAGAACCAACTAAGGACATATCCAGATGGTTAATGTTTATTATCAATTCATTTCAGAGCAGTGGGGAAGCCCCAGGTGACTTGGAGAATGTTAATATTATGTCAATATTGCAACAGGGTAAACAGAATGACCCAGATATGCATGTCAGTGTTACATAAACCTGGGCAGAGACAGGGAAGACTTGAGACATAAAAAGGAGTCTAAATAAAGATGGTGTGGTTAAGGATGTTTGTGAGGGTGTTCTAAATAAGTACGTGCCTCGGTGCAGTGTGATTTTCATAGTAAGAAATAAGCACATGACAAATTACCATGGTGTGCTCATGCAAATTGGTCCAGCCACAGGCCGATACATCTGGGAATGGAATTTAGATATTAATCAAGCAGGTTTATTGGTTCTTGATCTTTTTTATCATTGCTTACCATTCAATTTTGTTAACAATAACCTGGAAGGAAACGGAAATTGTTTCAGATAAAATCCTAGATGACAAGGATCACAGAAGTGCAACATAATTTGAAGAACATGTCATTGTTAAAGGATTATTTTAACTATCCAGGCAGACACAAGCCCCGCTCATGGCAATACAGAGAAGCTGAAGGCCACACTTCTAAGAACGGAACATGCAAGCAGCCCTGCTTCTTGGCATGGACAAAAATAGGTTCCTACGTAGGCCAACAGGGAATTATTCAGAAAAACCGGGACACCAAAATTGCTCTGCTCTCAGACATCTTGCTTCCTGATATCTTTTCGCAGCCTCTACCTTCCATCTGTGCAACCCCAAAGAAGCTGGATTTCTCCCAATGGTTCCAATTCTCTCTTGATGCTTCCTAGCCCTGCCACCAGCACTTCCATCAGGTCTCCCAGGGCTTTGTTCTACCTTCCAGTCTTCCCCCATATCCCACGTGCTCTGCTTTCAATACTGTCATAAATTCAACCTTCTCAAAAAGCCTGGGAGCCAGCACTGAGTGCAGAGGGTGTACATGGTGGCCTGGACTGAGGAGCTGAGACAGTGTCATGGAATCACAGGATGGTTTGGATTTGAAGGGACCTCAAAGATCATCCAGGCACAGCCCCTGCCTTAGGCAGGGACACC
>VYZR01050785.1:0-20712 GCA_013400675.1 Oxylabes madagascariensis | reverse complement strand
ATACCCCATGCACCCAACAAAATAACCTCACTTGGTGTCACATGTGGACTTCAGCCAGTGTATTTCCCTTTTTCTTCTGTAGCCTGACACTTACCAGGTGCCCTTTAATCACCACCTAGCTAAAGTGAACATAAGCAATTTATTTAATCTCCATTTATAAATCTTCACATTTTTCATTATTACTTCTGCTTTCCTCTGAAGCCAAACCAGGTTATTAATATCTTTTTAGGTTTGGGTTGTGTTCTTTCATCAGAGATCCCCGATGTCAGACACACACAGATCCCCTGACTTTAATCCTCGTTTGAAATAACTGAAAATCTGGCCACCACCAGGCATTTGTTCTCTACCTCCTTCCATACAGTCCTTCAGACCTGAGGCAACATCTATCAGATTTGAGCAAACTCATGATCACACTCCAAAGGTGAGCTACACTTAAAGGTAAACTAATGCAACACTTAAAGATAGTTGGTATCTTCTGAGTGTCATGCTCCTCTTTTCCTCAGATATTTAGATACTCCACACTACTGCAATTACAAGTTTTGGTATTTTAAAATATCATACATGGATAAAATCTGCTAAAACTGTATTAAGACAAATGGAGTAGTTAAAAAAATCCTTGCAAATCTAGCAAAAGCAATGGCACCACTGGCTTCATCTCTCCAAGGTTTTAGCTGCAAATAAAACGATTTTTTAGAACTAAGAATTTATTTGCAAAACAGGCTGAGAAACGCAAAATGAAACAAAAAGGTTTCTGACTCAGCAGGACTCTGCCTAGTTTGATCTCACCCTTCCTTTGTAAGGTCTATTCATTGAAAGTTCCTTGGGGCATGGATGGGATTTTACCTTTTCAATGGTCCATGAAGTGTTTAGCCCATTGTTACAGGTACAGAGGGAAAAAAAAGAATGTTATCTTTAGCTTTGCAGAAGATTAATCAGAATCCCTCATCTTGGTTCCACCAACACCCTTTACCTACCAGTTATAAGTAACTTTTAAGTAGATGAATTTCAAGACTGCTTATAATTTAATAGCACCAGCATAACTCTGTACCTTTCAGTAAGACAAGCAGGTACCCCAGAAAAGGGAGACCCAGAAATTAGAGGAGTTTTATTAACAGATGACAAATACAAAGACCATCCTTCCCTCAGTCCTTTTTCAGTTGTTTTAGACTAAAGGATCCTCAGGATAAAGCCTGTCCTTTCTCTTGATCACAATTCAATATTCTAGTGGGCTTCTGGAAATGGTATCTGAAAGACTGTGGTGGGAAACATGGTTGGTGGCTTTTATTTCCTTCTTAACAAAGGCTCTACATCATGGTGAATTGCATGTGAAAACTTGAACAAGTTGTATCAGTAAATACCTGTACATCTTCCCTGTTGCAATATAACATGTTCCTAATGAAAACACCAAGGCACGTAGGGTCCTGATGGAAAACCAAAGGGTCTATTTTCCCATTGAGGCATAAGGGATTTACTTTATAATCCCCATTAGCATTGATGGAAATTACCCATGTAAATCTACCATAGGTACTGGAAATGGGAAAAGAGACCACCAATATTTCAAATCAAAGCAGTGTTCTACTAACTCCTTACATATTCATGAGGGTTTTTTATTTTCTTTCTATCCTCCCTCCTCTGATCAGTTATTGTGTTGTAAGAAATATCTAGTAGAGTGTTCTCAGTCATTGTTCTAAGCACTATCTTTATCATTTTTAGAGGACAAAAGCAACTCTTCTACTTGTTATAAATCAATTTTTAATTTTAAAAGGAGATCAGACTTTTTATTTTTATGAAGGAGTCTTTAAAGAGCCGTCTCCCTCTCTTTTGGAAGCCAGCCAACAGGCAAATTTGATACCTGCCTGTATGACTGAGAGAAGGAGATGACACAAGTACAGGAGTTGCTCCCCTGATGGGAGCAGTAAGTAGCCCAGGACAGTGTTTTCTTCCAGCTGGATCTGCTGAGATGGAATTCACTCACTGTAACTCACGTTGCTACCAGTTTATACTGGAAAAGCATGCAGAACTACCCAGTGAAAATGATCTTGATACAACCCAAAAGCAATTCAGCTGCTGCATCACTGCTGGATTTGGTACAGAACACAAGAAATGAAACTCAAGTGTGAGTTTGTTGTCTCTAATAGGACGGACATGGTGCTCACTGTAGTCCCAGCTGGCTTCCACTAAAAACAGTGGGTCACATGTCTACCTAACATTCTGACTTGTGGAACCACCACCTTAAGTCTGGTTTGTAATAACTCCCTTTGGTTTTCAAGTATGTTCCTACTCTTCCCTCTGTTGCAGCAATGTCCAGGCTTGCCCCGTTCCTCCTTTACTCTCTTTCATTTTTGTTGATGCCTTAAGTTTTAGCTCTCACATTTTTCAGATTCTGTACTGCATTGGTATATAACTCTGAACTTCATATAGAGGGTTAGCAAGTTCTCTTCACAGTTTAGTTAGACAAAACAATCCTTTTCCAGCCCGAGAACCAAGAGAACCAAGGTCACCGTCGCAGCTTCAGGCCCCAAAAAGTATAAACAAAAGCAAACTGGGGGGAAGAAAGCTGGCAGAATGTGACTTCATTACCTGAAGCTGTAATTGGACAATTAACCCCAATATGCAAATGGACCAAACTTATAAAAGTGTGAAAAACTTGTGACCCATCATCCACCTTGGGTGTAGCCTCGGCCAGGCTCTTGTACTGCCCAAGGTGTATCCTTTGAAGGCCTTTTTAATAAATACCTTTCTTTTACTCTGTCTAGCCTCTGGTCTGGGTAGCTTCTCCAGGCATCATTGTCAATAGCTTTCTCATGAATGTTTTCTATACTAGCACCTATAAAACATCTATTTCAGCCTCTCCTTCAACCACCTTTACCCTGTGAATAGGTAAGTACACCAGTGAGATGGACTTGATGTGCCTATTACATTCAACTTTGAGCAATTCAGATGGCCTACAACATGTACCTTCATTTTTTTATAGAGTATCTATCCACAGTGGACAGAGTTTCTGACTCAGATCACCTACTACAGATGCCTAAACATCTCCCCAGTGATGACCTAAGCCTGACAGCCCCAGGTAATAACGTTATGTCTGGCAGTTTTGTTCTGGTAACATAAACACCATGGTAAGTACCAAGGAGTAGTATCTCCCCTGAAGTATTGTTCAGCATTCTATACCCAGCTTTTAAGAACTTTGTCAATCCTCTGAATAACATCTAAAATACTGAGTTTGATGCTCAGGCTCCCAATGCAAGGGATGGGGGGGAATCAGGCTGTTAAAATGCCCAGAAAAGCTGTGTGCTGGGTGAGGAGCAGTTTCAGGGCTTACTCACTGCTCAGAAATGCATCAAAAGTTTTTCTTCCCTAGAGACCAGGCTTTGGAGCCCAAGCAGCACTCAGGATCACAACACTCCATCAGAGGCAGACACCTCAAACCAAATTGCTGTGCGGTTCATCTTTTCAAAGGTGGCCAGAGGAGAGGGCCCACACCCTTTTTTATGTAACCCTTGCATTCCTTTCAGCAGCAGGACAGCTGCAAAGGGAGGTGTCTCCTGGGGTGCTTCCCCAAGAGCTGGGAGCCCAGGCATTCCTCCTGTCCAGCCCAGGAACTTGCTCAACCTGACCCTTCCATGTCCCATAGACCACTCCAAACCTGTAAGGGATCGTAAGTCAACCGAATCCTTCCTCCACACACAAAAAATCAAAGCTGACATTTTCTTGCATATAGGGCCAAATCCTGTCAACACATTTTAGCTCACATGCTGAATCAGGCCCCTGAGGGGATAGAGGTGCTGCTCCACCTACTTTCTGGATTTGGGAACAAGGCACCTAATCTCTGCAGGCTTGGGCACTTCTGTG
This sequence comes from Oxylabes madagascariensis, assembly GCA_013400675.1. Classification (NCBI taxonomy): domain Eukaryota; kingdom Metazoa; phylum Chordata; class Aves; order Passeriformes; family Timaliidae; genus Oxylabes; species Oxylabes madagascariensis. Next base: position 16,860 of record VYZR01050785.1, on the reverse strand, counting down.
CATGCAGAGAACTGTCCCTGCCAGTGCCCAGGGCCTCTAAGGACAAAGAAGGAGATGTGAGATGAATTTTGGGTCCTTCCATATTTAGAAGATTGTTATGGTGGGGTTTTGACAGCAGAGGTTTTTAATCTGGCAGCCAAAACTTCCATTCGCTGGGACTTAATAAGAAAAAGGCATTTTAAAGGCACACTGCCATCTACTTCAGGGCAGAATTCTCTGCCAGTACTGGATTGGCCACACTCTAGTACATGCTGTTCATAGGTAGACTCCATCATCTCTTTTCTACAATAGCCTCATTGGAATAAAAGCCTAAGGTTGTGATGGAATTTTGTACCTGTAGCTCAGTGGCCTGTTATAAGGCTGATGCCATCCCCTTACAAAAGGCAGTAGAATCCTGCTCCACAAGCGATGTCACAACAGTGCTACATTATTCACGGCAAGAGGAGTGGTAGAGGTTGACACTTAATTAGCCATGAATTTAATAACAATGACAAAAGCTGTTTTAGTAAGTACTGTATAGAAATTAAGCTTGTAAAGGCATTGAGTAATTCTATCCTATCACCAGGAAACCATTTTAAAAGCTAAGACAGATGGTAGCAGAGTGCACAGTGCCCACTTTCACACCTTCTTCAAGTGATAACTATGTGCTCATTTTGTAGACTCTGAACTATAACTGCTTTCAGTGCAGTGGTAGGTACAATACATCATCACAACAAAGGTAGGTATTTAGTAGAGAACAAGGAGAGGGGGGGAAAAAAGGCACCATTCTCAGTGTGTAACAGCTCATACCATTGGATGCCACAGTTCGAGCCTGGTTTTGGAACGTTTTGGATCGAGTTCCGTACTGCCCTGAAAAGTGGCTGGCTTGGGGTGATAGCTCGTTCCAGGCACCGCTCTGTGACGGCTGAAGGCTCGCCTGGGACTCCGCAGGGGGATTCAGGCGCTGGGCCCAGGCTACGTCTAAATCTTGGGGCTCCTCCTTCAGTTTTTCTCCTTCTTTGCCAACTCGTTGATAGATTCTTCCAGTGCTGTCATTCAGTAATCTTCTCATCCCTGTAATTTGTTTTTTAATTTCCCGGCTTTCATCTCCTAATGAAAACAGAGCCACAGTTATCACTGTAAATTAGCAAAAACAGTAACGGGTAGCAATTAGTGGGTTTAGATGCCAATAAGAGTTGGAGCACATAAATAAATAAATAACAACAAGAAAGAAAAGGGATGGTTGAGTGGTCGTTGGGATGTACCAGGCAAGGCTTTCACACAGCAATGGCTGACAGCTCTCGTGCCTGAAGGACCTGCTGAACTTGGCTTTCTTGATGCTGTTTCTAAGGCTTTGATGAGTAAGATTATTTTTTGCCAGAAGGAAATAATAATAGCTACAGTAGTTTCAAATAAACTGTCCTTTTAGGAGACTGATCCTGTTCAGGCATTGACATCAGTGGATATTTTCCTTGAGTAATGCCCACAGGATCACACTCTTTATGTATCAGTTTGCTGTATGCTGAAGGATAGATCCTACAAAAAAAATATAAAGCACAGAAAGCACCATGCCACACACATGCAGAACAGCACTGCATCTATTGATTTTAATGAACCGAATCAGTTCCTTATTCCACAGAATTTAGTAATACTGGATTATACAGGAATAAATTAAACAGTAGCTAATATGTGTGTAACTGCAGATAGCTGAATTGCTGGATGTCTTAAAAATGTGGATTTTAAAAAGAAAATGAAAATATACACAAGAAAAATGTGACTGTTCCAAATAAATTCAAGGCATTTAAATAATAAAAGTTACATACTTAATACTCTTGGCAGCGTTTAAGTATTAATTTTACATATGAAACTGCTGATTGCACAATGAATAGATATGTTTTGGGCAGATAGTAGCTATTTTGCTCGTTATAGCATACATTACATTTCATGAGTAATAGGGAAGTGTTCATTGCCCTTTATGAAGAAACAAGCTTCTGGTTTTCTTACTGGTAATAGAAAAATCAAATATCCTAAGCAAATGTCATAAGTGAGACCTAGAAACTGATGAATCAACCTTCCTTTATAGAATACTTAATACAATAATGGCTGGTATCCTCTATTCAATTTATATTTGTGCTTCCCAAAATAAACCTATTTTTGACAAAGCAACTATAAAAAGGAAACTTCAGAAGAAAAAAAAAGTACTCTCCAAAAATGCAAGGTGTGCCGTCTCTGGTTCAGCAAGGTACTTGAAAGTGTGCTAAACGCCAGGCATGTGAACAATTTTATCAACTCAATGGCACTATTCAGCTGCCTACCAGACAGCTAAAAGAGCAGCAAACCCCTCCCCAACACAGGCCGAGCTCAACGTGGTTGAGCCCGGTGTACCCAGGGACACTGATCACCCAAAAGAGGGAGGTTTTGTTCTAGGAGGAGAATAGCAGAAGGGGAGAGGAGCTGAACAATGTGCTCCAGCCCCTGCTGGATCCCAGCATCTCCTGCTTGACCTGGCGCACCGGTTCCCTGGGCTGCTGCCAGCTGGCTCCAGCCCACCCCGAGCCAGCGAGGGGAGTGGGCGGCTCACAAGAAAGCTTCGAGTCCAAACTTAGAAAAATATTTGCCAACCCCGTACGGCAACACTCCAGCACCATTTCCACTCCAGCTAAAGCAGCGAGAAAAACCCTCTGCAAGGAAGTTCTGCACTGTATTTATTTGTTTTGTTGGTTTGCCTGCAGATTTATGTGTGCGGGTGTGATTTAATTAACAGTAACAGCACCAATTCCTTTAAAATGACACTTTTTGGCCCCAACCCAACCAGGGGTTGATTGTTTGCAGTTCCCAACCTCGAATGCTGCAGAGTAGCACTGGACTCCAATTACTGAGATACTCAGCACACTGCATGCTGCCTTTCTCCTGTACATGGCTGTACCTGTCCACATCCCAGCTCCAAATGCTCCCACCTCCCACAGCCTGGAGCAATCCCTTCCCGTCTACCCTGCGAGTTTTAAGTTGGCAACTCGGATTTGTACTCAATGGCAAAATGTATCAAAACAGCTTCCCACCCACCTCCTCCTGCAGGGTGCAGGGACTGTGCTACGTGTCTGGTCGGGTGACATGTTGTTAGAAAGATTAAATTTCCATTACCCAATTACATAAAATATTAATGTTAATTGAGCTTATTCAGCCTTGATTCTGTTCCCTTGTTCCTTTATATAGAAGTCTTCCTATACAGTGACATGAGCATACTTAACTCCAGATAGAAAAAACCACTACATTTATGTTAGAATAAACCCTGAACTTATCTACATAAACTTATCTTTCTGTTTAGGCAGATCCTAACTTAAATGGGAAGATTCACCCTTTGTAGACTTGCTTGTTGGGATTTGGGTTTTCGGATTTTTTTCAGGGATTTTTCTGTTTGTTTTTTGGGTTTTGTTTTGTTTTTAAAATGTGCCTTCCCTTTTACAAGAAAGAGCATTAAAAACCTACAACCTACACAGGCTGTAAGCCTGACTTAGTCTTCAGTGCAAGTTTACACCCCTACTCTCCCAATCATGCCTTTTCCCAGCTTTTAGTTTGTAGCTGACCAGCAACAGCAGCATCCTCCCCACAGGAGCGGGCTGCAGATGATGTTACAGCATCAGAATCTGCAGATGGGTGCAACACCAGTAACAGATTTAACTTCTTGCTCCCTGGTTATCTCATTTGGCTATTAGCTCTAGAGCCCAAGGACAGCATTTCGTTATCAGTTATTCCACTGCTGATACTTTTCACGGATTATAACCATGTAATTTCAAAATGAAAAAAAAGTAGATAGGGCACAGAGAAAACACAACAACTCAAATTAGTATGTCCTATGGAAGAGCTAGCCTTCTTTTAAATGCTAAATAGAATAATAAAGCACAGGGAAAAAAATTGTTACATAGAAATCTGCATTATGTATCGGTGCAAAGCTTTCCAAGGTAGATGCTGAGGGCTGAGAAGAGTGGTGCATACTTCAGCCTCTCTCTGTACACGTACCAGAGCTCCTTATCGTTTACAAGGAGATGGGGATGCCTCCAAAGGCTGCCTACAGGATTTGCCAATTGGATACCCCGTGTAAATCCCTGTGTTTTATCTGAAACCGTTGAAGTTACTTGCAAAACATTAAGACACTTAAAAAAATGCTACTCAAAATAGAAACACGGCAAGTTAGAGCCCCATTTAGGAACTTATATATAGAGATGTCAATTGTCATAACAAAAACATATTAACAATTTTTAGTATCTACTGTTATAGTTATTTCCACGATGGCCCCTTACAAACAACCTATTTTTTTCCTACATGACCTGACTGTAATCTTATAAAACCGAAAAAAAAAAAAAAAGGCAAACCAAAGCCCTTTAATAAATGCTACACAATCATAAAAAGTAATTTCCTCAAAATTCATTTCAATCTATTTCCTTACTGAAAGTATGCAACATAAAGACTTCCTGCTTTGAAAGCTGCAAGAATGTTTAAAATTACTAAGGAAACAATGTAAACCAGAAGTGTTCCAGGCTGCACGGCATCCACGTGCGTGCTAAGTGTGCAGCTGTCTGAAGCAACAGGCCTGTAAACAACTCCAGGTAACAACATATTCATGACAATTCATTTATTACACTCTTTGCTCCTATATGCATGTCCATCTTTTCACTATTACGTTTATTAAACTTAATATACCACATTGCCTACAAACGTTGTTATACTTTTCCTGAACTGCAAACAATTATAAAAATACATGAAATCTTATCGATGTATTCAAGCATTAATTTTATGCCAGTATCAGAGAAGTGGTACCATGTCTGTATTAATGTGTGTATTTTGAAGTGTATAAATGGGTGAACAGAATCAAGGTTGGACAATAGTCTGTATTTGATATTTCCTTCCTTCGACTCACAAAATCAAATAACCATCATATTCTCTTTGTCCAGTATTTTGCAATTACTTTCTCTATTTCTAACCTTTATGTTTCTAACCTCATATGTTCTGGGAAATATTCACAAGTTGGCTTTTAAAATGCAGTTTTTCTATTAATTATAGTTTAATTTTATGTTTTTTGGACAGACAAAATGCCTATGGAACTCTTTCCTTTCTTGACCATACAAACATGGCTTTTTCCTGGATCAGGCTGCTTACTGAAGTTACTTTTCTCTCAGATTTCCACCTTTGTGTCCAACTAGGCTGAAATTGGTGGAGCTGTTGCGAGGGTAGGAATGGCAGTGACAGACAGCCAGACGAGCACATGTGAGCTGACAACATGAGCCTGGTTTGTATGGAAACAAGGCTTCAGAGGTGAGAAAAAGTGGAAGTTGAAGCATATGGCGTGGAAGCGCAACAAAAAATAATAAATAAGTGCAAAGGGTTATATAATCAAGCATATTAAACTGCAATTTATTAGATGCCACTTGAATGCTGCCCTCTCTGGAAGGGGGCCAGCAAAACTCGCCTGCTGTGTTTGGAGACTGTGAGGGCTGATTCAGAGCAGCTCAAGGAATCGGGAAGCACGTGCACACAGGGCACGCGTCTCCACTGCTCAGCCAGGCTGAACCCACCAAAGCACCTCCTGGAATGCTACACAGTGTTCAGGTATTTCCTGCAGAGACAGCTTCCTTTCCAGAAGGAAGCTCAGCCTCCCTTCTCAGCAAGAACTATACCCACATCACATCATAATTTTCAAAAATCAAGGTATTTTTTTGTCATCTTGTACACGAGTTGTCCCGAAACAGAAAGTTGCAGAGGTCAGCATGGGGAAAAGAGAGGATCCATGTGCATGATTCCTTATGGGAGCAAAGGTCTCCTAAATCACGTGGAATCTCACTGTGACTTCTCTGTGCATAACTGCAATTGAGCATCCGTGGAACTAAACTGATGGGGTAGGCACACATTTCCTAAAAAAGCAATCCCAGGTCTTTGCCAGCATATAAGATTCTACACTGAAGAAAGAACACTGGCAACAACACCCTTTGCAAATTAAAAACCTAAACCCCAAGTCAGCGGGGAAGGCAGTAGTCACGAATGGCATCAGAGGGTCACACAAGCAACACGAGTTAAGAGCTGGAGAATTTGAGTCTGCTAAACTAAGAGACATTAGTTTATTATATTAGTGGGGACATTGAAGCTGTCTAAGTTGAGGCTTCTTAGCAATGCTCTAAAACATCACCTCAAAGCACTTTCATGTCATCACACAGAGCACTAGGATTAGATATGCAGGAAAACTGGATCACCTTCAAATCAGACCTTTTACTCCCAAAGCAAGCACAGAAACACATGGCTTGATAACCCTGCCTATCATGAGACAAACAAAGTTATTAAGCCCCACAAACACAAATGTAAGCAAGGAAATTTTTAGAATCAAACCCAGGATTAGACCCTGAGACCACTCAGGATTTGGGGGTTATTTCCCTGGAAACTGGGTCATACCAGGTGGCCCAGCCACCACTCCCACCACAAACAAAGTAAGTCTCTGGAAGAGTCTGGTGAAACAGTTTCAAAACATCCAACAAGAGAAGCTACAGAAGCCCAAGTTACACACTTTCACGCCACACTGCGCCAGCTAAATCACTTGGGAAAGGAGAAGTGAGCAGCTGTTCAATAAAAGTATATATTAATGGGGTCATATAATTAAAAAAGTAATAATAGGTACGCAACAACTTCCCCCAGTTCTTGGAAATATCCCAGGCCAAGATCATGCTTTAGCCCCAAAGGGAGATACTTTACAAAGTTAGATCATTAGAGAACACAGATACATAAAATAAACTTTTATGCAGTCTTAATTACAGAAGCCACTACTGCAACAACCAGACTTGGGATATAATCCTATTAACAGTAACACAAGTCTGTGAAGTTACTTGTTAAGTCAACTTTTTCTCTGTGAATAAATTGCAAAGGATATTATTTCTGGGACAGAATAAATTCTTGAAATTAGTGAGTAACTTATGCATCGCTCTCCTGCTCCAAGAACACATTATTTATTTTTACCGTGACACAGCGAAGTTATTAATCTGCTGCCTTCCATTTCAACAAAGCGAAATGCTGTAAAATGCACAGACACCTGCATTACAGTACATTTCAGTTCCACTTTATATCAGTCATAAACATCTCTGTTTTGGACATCTCTTCAAAACAAATGCTCCAAGCACACTGTGCGTAGCATGCAATTTTATGAAACTATAAAAGTTCTTCACTGTTAATTACACAGACAAATGTCTCATCACACATTTGATTACCAGGATAATATAATTAGTTTTCTGCATTAACCTTTCAAACATAGAGCCTGAATTTCAAGTTGAAAGCATTGTAAAAACACTCAGTCTGGAAGTATACTGTATTTCCATCTTTTTGTGATGGTAATAAAATATTAAGACTGAAAAAAACCAATATGGTGTATGCAAAAGGTTTTTATTTAATAGACAGTGTAAGTTTAATCATCACTGTCCATAAGACACAGGAGTACATAGTCCCCTTCAAGGGCTTGCAACACCAAGTCTGGGCTAGCAGTCCTATGACTTTACTGGAAAAGCTGAAGTCAGGTCTCTTTTAAATCTCACCCATGTTTGAGGTTTACGCATTTCACTCTGGGCTGCCTCCTTCTCAGGCTGAGCAGTCTCTCCTGGTACCAGATAACTAAGCCCTTTCCTTCAAAACAAAGGACATGCTATTTCTCATCCACAAAATATAGCAGTGATATTCCACATTCCCCAGCAATTCTGTAGACTGTGGTTAGCATGTCCTTCATCTAGAAAGATGTGACTTCTTGTTCATCACCTTATCAGAACAAAGGACTGGGGGAGAGGACAAGCCACCACATCTCCCACTCCCAACACTGCATTACATGAGAAAACTTCCCAAGCTCTATTCAGAGAGCAGCTGGACTCTACACCATTGCAACCATCAGAGGTGATGTCCAGTACCATGTTCCTTTAATTGCACTGAATCTGCCTCCAATTTACAGCCTACATTTACACAAAGCTGTATTTTGCCCATCTGTACTGGTGCAAAATAGACCATCTAGGTTCATCAGGTCTTTCTTGACATTTCATCCTTAATTTATCTGTCCATTAAACAAACTGTATTCCTCTGATTCACTCATTTACCCTAGCAGCTCCCCTCTTCTCAACAGCAGTTTTGATTTTACCATGCTCAGCTGTGCAAAGGCATTTCCACATCCCATTCCTGCTAAGGTTTCACTCATTTACAGACTGCCACTAGCATTTTACCTTCCCTAAAGGTAACAGTTTCAATGCTGTATCATAGCATCCATTCCATACTAAAGGCTGCATCACACTGAGGTTTCAACTGCTGATCCCACGGATCACCTGAACAGGAGAACAAACTTGACTCTAAATCAACAAGTTGAATAAACATCCTTCTGAGATAAATTTTGGCATAAAGCAGTGAAATCAAGCGAAGCAGCGATCACACCCTGACTATACCTGATAAGGAAGATCCTTGATAGGATTCACATTCTTAAAGGTTAAATTCTCACTGACTCTTGAAATAGGTGAACTTGAGGCACTTAAATGCCAAAGCACCTTCAGTCACAATGAAAAGCTGGACATACTAAAAAAGAAAAACCCAACAAATCTAAGGACAACACAACCAAGCCAAAATCAAGATCAGCTGGCCTGACTCACAGCACAAATGTCAAAGCACAAACTTCTGCACATTCTTAGAGCACCCTGGCTGATGCCTAATTCTTGCCGAAGCTTTATCATGACAGAGTTGGAAGAAAAAACATTTCAAGTAAACCTCTGGTGGAGCTCACTCTATCAGGTTTATCAGAGTTCACCAAAAGTGCTTACAGAACATGAAATCCAAACACAAAGCACAGCAGCTGCCTTTGCTTCTCCCTGGAAATGGGTGTAGGGAAAAAATACTCGCTCAAAATCCTAATGGTGAGAAGCTGAGAAGAGAATTTAAGGCAGCTCCCACCCCCGTTTTAACACATCTTCCTATTCTCTCCCATTTGTTGCTGACCTCTAGAAGAGGATGTGGCACCACGAATTTAGGAGACAAAGGCATTTTGCATGCAGATTAACTTCAGGTGCTGATTTCCACATTCCAATGCTTCTTGCCTGCTCCAAGGGGCAACACACACAGACTACAGAAACCTTAAATCACCCCACAACAATGTTTAGGCTCCTGGTGCTGAAAAGGAGAGGCAGACATCCCCAAATTTCTTGCTGCAAAGGAATCTGCTTTCTCCAAAGCCCAAAGAAAGTGTTCACAAGCTTGCTCTATACAGCTCAAAAAACTGGCCCCTCCTTCTTTGAATTTAGCCTGCCAAATCTTTGCCAAGAGGAGCTTTATCCAGGTGAGGTCCTGGATGGAACTGGAAGGGGGTAGAAGCAGGAAAGGAAGAAGCACTCAGCAGCTGAGGAGTTACACAGGATAAAAAGCACACAAGAAAAGTAAAGGCTCACTGATAGCCAGTCACTGATATGCTGTAATACATATCATGCTTCAGACTGTATATTACTCCTCTATTTTCTTTACACATTTTTAACTGTTGATTTAATTTAATTTTGCCATGGCAGGATTAGCAGGCAAGCTCCAGAGGTGAAAGGACATTACATTAAGACAGCACATTAATCCTCTATCCCACCCAAGGCAGAAGCAAAACCAAACAAATAGCAGCTTCCTGGAAATTGAATTTCTGTTATCCAGATGTCAAAGATGTAATACCCCAATTACACCAACTATTGCCAGTGAAGCATGCCAGGGAATATGCAATGTAAATGGGGTGAGCACAGAGCTGCAAAACTGCCGAGTCAGCATCTGGCTCTCTGAGTGAGTGATAATTAGCACTGTGTGTAGACACTAATAAACATTTATGTCTGAAATTACAACTTTTAGCAGTGTTAATAAAGGATATATTGGCAATTCACAGAATAAAAGGGTCTTGAAAAGAACGTCATATTAAACAATGGCAGGCGCTTTCTGTGCTTGCACAGAGGTTTTTCCTCCCTAATTGCAAATGGCCACACAATGTTGCTCGAAAATTAATCAACACAAGCACATACCTAAAAAAACTGGTTGTGTTTCTTTGGTCTCCCCATTAACATCATTGCTGTAGTCAGAGATCTTATATATCTCATGATGGTAATCTGGAATGAAAAACGATAAAAAAAATTAGAACTCAAGTGATCTGGAAAAAATGAACACTGAACACGTTGCTACAGTTTTACTACACAATTTATCAATACATCTGCAGTTTATTTCATGTACATCAAATTAACCACAGAAAATGTGCTCTGTATCAGCACCTCCTGAAAAATCTTTGCTCACACTGGAGAGACTCAGCTCAAATATTTCACAGGTTTTAAGGAATAGCTATGCTTGCCCTAAATTACTGTGTTCATTTTCACAGCAAATTATCCCACCAGATGCCAATTATCTGGCTTCTTGCTTTACAGAAGTAAAGCAGATTTATAATGAAAACTTTACCTTCCCAGAGACCAAGGCAAACTTTCAAACTTCACCTCAGTGAGGAATTAGCAATGTACATCAGGGCTGTATTGCTCAGCTGTCCTGACTCATACTGATGTCACTGGCCTCCCAATTCTGAAGAGAGGAGGATCAGGGACACCTTGGGATACTCACCTATAGAAAGTAATGCCTGTGATGACCTGAAGAATTAGCATTGGCATCTCATATACAGAGATGTTACAAGATATTAAAAAAAAAAAAAAAATCAGCACTGAGTTTCTATTTTAAATAAAAGACTATTTTGCTGCAAAGGTCTCTGTTGTAACCCCAGGCAGGTGCTCATCAAAACCAGAGCTTTGTTTACATGCGTGCACAGAGGGAATAGTAAATCCAAGGAATAAAAAAAGTGTCTAAAGGCAGCTCTCCTGGATGCTATTTCTGACTCTGTTCCTGGCACACATTCTGTCCTTCGGCAAATCATTCAAGACTGAACAATATATTCAGTGTCTTGAAAGAGCCACCTCCCCACCTCACTCCTTCAATGTCCTCCCAGTTCCCAACGCTCTCAGCTACTCCCTCCGTAAACTGGTTTTATGTTTACTTGCCTCACAAAAAGCCAGGCAGGGATTAACTCATGGAAGGGACTTTGGGGGATCCACTTAAAAGGTGTAACACAAGCAGAGGGTGGCATAAGCAGTTCCTTCTCCCACAAGCAGCACACCTGTACCTCTGACCAAACAGCCACAGGACTGGGAAAGTCTCCTGGAAGTCTTTTTTTGTTATGTGCTGTTTATTTGTACAGCACGACTGTCTCGAAGGCACAAGAGGAGGAACAACCCCGTATGTAAACTAAAATTGAGCTGAACACAGCAACGCAAGAGAATGAGAAGGGCCTGGAAAAAAATGAGGGGAAAACAACCACACCACTGAACTGGAGAGGTCAGCAATGAGGTGCTACACAAAGGGCTCCTCTGCTTCCCAAGCACGCCCAGCCAGTGAAATGGGTAAAGGTGAAGTTTGAGATATGACATTGAGGAAGTAAAAGGTTCTTTCATGAGACTAAACTGGGAGGTTTTATGCTGCCTTCCATGATCACTAGCTGTCCTGTTGAGCAGAGAGTGTGATGAAGTGGCTTGGTGGGCACCTGATGGCACCTTCATCCTCTCAAGGACATTCCAAGATTTGTGGGAGCAAGTACGTGGAAGCTAGGACTTAAACGACTTACAGACTCATGGTCCTTAGACACACAGATTACACGTCGTTTCCTCTCTAGCACGTCCCTGTACATCCAGCTGGTCACAATATTCTTCTGGTCTGCAGCTATGGCTTTAAAGTCACCAGATTTCACCCAGAGGTGGCTGTGTTTTAGTACAGGAATGGATTTTCTCTTGTTTTGGTCATTATTGATCATTGTGATAAGGTGCTCTGAAGTTGTTTTTGGGAGAGAATAAGCACTGTATGGGCACACGTCACTAGCACATGGTGTGTTACCAACCAATTCATACAGCTTAGCCTTTTCTCTGGTTTCCTTCTTCTGCCTTGGATGTCACAGTCCAGGCACTGGAAAACCACTTCAAGTTCACAACAGTAAACACTAAACCGTGACATTACAGAATAACTCCTGCAATAGGCAAAGGCCAATTACAAGAGACAACTATTTATACATAATTATCTTTCTAATCAACTGTGATAGAAAAGAGTATGACAGTGCAGACTCACATAGAAAACGTGACTTTTATCTCTTCTACTCTCAAAGTACAAAGACAATTTTCTCTCTAGGATATGCTTTTAGTGTAGTTATCTATTTGACTTTCTACATCCAAAAAGAGACACCAGATAAAATATTATTAAAAATGTACCATCATAACTGGATTTACCTATTGAAATAAGGTTAAATGGATTGTCTCATACACTGAGGCATGTCTAAACCTGTAAGAAGTGGCAACTGAGATTGGTGAAATAGTTACCTATTTCTGGCACATACTCTTTTTACAGGTCCATTAGGACAGAAAGAAACAAAGCAAAATTTCCGTTTTGTTTTTCCACATTTTGCTTTCACCACCTCCATGGTCCCGCCCAGTCATGCACTAACTCTGCCTCCAAGTTGGGAGCACGTTCAGTACCAAAACCCTACAAACCAAACCTGTTCTCTGTAAAAATTACACCCTCGATAGGTTTGCTAATGGATACAGACCTCCAACGCATTTCAGACACGTCTGGCAGGTCCCTGCCCCTCTGGTTTTAACAGGGACCACGTGTAATGCCCCAGACCCCCCTACCACGATACAGCAGTCATTATTTACTATTCCCACCAAATGAGTTTATTTCCATCTTTGAATTTCTTCGCTTCAAACGTAATTTTGTAGAGCACTCCTCAGACAACAAGTCTCGACACTCGTGTGTGTGTCCCCCTTTCCACCAGAGTGACATTACACCCAAGCAGTCACCTGCCTTGAACTTGGCATGCAGGACACACACAGCGTTTCATGGAGATATTCCCGTCCAATACTTGGGAACACAAAAGGAGAAACGATCTCGAGTCAAACCCATCAGGGCAAAAACATCTCCTCGGCTGCAGAAGGGATAAATCCCCAACCAAAATAAATCCCTAGGGGTGGGAAGTCCACCTGTTAAAATGCCTACCAGCGGCTGTATCTTTTTTCCCCTTTAATTAAAGAAAACAACAACAACAAGACTGAAACACGGAGCTGTGCTTCTTGCCCGACATGGATTCAAATATTTCTACCCTCACGATCCCTTTTAAAATATCCTCTTTTCCAAAAGAAAACACACCCCGAGCGAACAAGTTACACGCCAGCGGCTCTCCCCTGCCCACGTACAATTAATTACCTGCGTGGATTTTTAATAAAGCAATCTCGATTCAGCTTTTCTTTGAAATACGCGGATGTACACAGCTGAGGAGAGGAAAAAAACCACCCCAAATACAATAAATCCACAAGAGTTGAATACTAAGGAGGTCTGTCGCTGCTCAAGTGTCATTATTTTTTGCTCGCTTCCCGATTTTACCTTTTCTCCCCCCCGCCCAAGCAGGATTTACCACGAAACACGATCCAACTTTATTTTGTGCAAGGTCTGCTTGGAAAAAAATAACACGTCCACCTGAGGTGGTGGAGGGGGAGGCTTGAGGTGGAGGTTTGCACAAACACGTAACACACATGCAAAAAAATAATTTAAAAAAAAAAAAAAGAGGAAACGGGAAGGGGGTGAAAGAAAAAAAATTTAAAAAGAAGAAAGGCGTGCAATGGTTTCGGGGAGTTCAGGCAGAGGATTGCGGAGTTCAATAACAGAGCCGGGAGGGAGCGGCGGCCCGGGGGCGCCGGCGTTTCATAACGCCCCGCTCCCCCCGGGGCAAAAGTCGGGGCTGCCCACGGCCAGCGAACAAAGCCCGGCCGCCCCCGCCTTACCTTCGTTGACCAGTTTAAAGCTTTGGGATTTCCTGCTCCTCTTCCTCTGGGCGAACTCCATGGTGCGGGCAGGAAGGAGCGGGGCGGACACAGGACCGAGCTCCGTCCCTCCGATCAGCAATACACGCGGGGGTTGGGAAAGACGGCGGCTCCGGCGGCGAATAAAGGGATCCGGGACGAGTTGGCTCCGCTCTCCCCCCCGCTCCCGCCCCGAACTTTGAGGGAAAGCGGGGTGCGGCGGGGGGAGCCCCGTGGGGGCGATGCCGCCGCCTTCCCCCCCGCCGGCTGCGCGGCCGCGGCCCGGCGGCGAAGGGCGGCCCGCAATGGCTTCGCCGCCGGCGCCGGGACCCCGGTGCCACCTGCTGGGGGAAGGAAGGCGGCGGTTCCGCCGGCCGGGAGCCGCCGCCACCCCGGGGCCGGCCCGCCGCCACTCGGCCCCGCCGCGGGCTGAGGGCGAGGGGCTGAGGGGCAGCGCCATTTTGTGTCCCCCTCCCGCCGCGCGCCTCGCACACGGCGCTGCCCGCTCAGCCCCGCCGCGCTGCCCGCGGCTCTCCTCAGGGCGTGAGCGGGGAACTCCTCGTGTTCAGCGGGACCGGGCCGGGGCCGGCGGGGAGGGGGCTGAAGTTGGCGTGCGGAAGTGGATAAACCTCAGGAACTGATGGCAACACCTGTTTGTTGCCGTGTTTTACAGGGATTATCGCGGCGATGTGTCCGCTGGTGTCATGGACCGAGGCCTGGAGAAGAGCGCCGAGCCGCCAGCTGGGCTGAGGGATGTTGAGCTCTGCCAAACCTGGGTCGCCCTAGCAAGAGGAAGAGAGTCCCTCAGCCAAGAACTGGATCGCCTTAGCAAGAGGAAGAGAGTCTCGGCTCTCCAGAGGAGCGAGATTTAGGGCGTCTGGCAGCCCTCCCGACGGTCACCGTGAGGTCACTGCAGCCATACGGCTGGCCCAAACACAGCTGAAATTAGTGCTTTGATTTATTCACCACTTGACGCCTTCAGCCACACTTCCAGTTCGCTCACTGTGGTAAATTCACTGAGGGTGCAGTGGTTTTTTTTTTTACAGCCGAGAGTGCTTTTGCCTGTTGCCTGTAGAGAAAGGACCCAGGCGTTTACAGTTATGACTACTGATAACTGCAAACACAGCTCCGATCATCATCTTGTGTTTTACATGTAGTCAGACTGTGTTGTGACAAGGAGAAGACTATGTGATACTTGCATACGCCTACTTGAACAGATGCAAATGCAGATCTTGCCTTGGTCTCCTCAGAGTACCCAGGAGAATCCCGTTAGCTCCAGCAATATTGACCGACCCTATCACTTGGAATAATGACATAAAATGAGCAGGAGGGAAGCAAATTGAATACTAACAGTAGTGATTTGTGTCCTAACTGTGTGCATAGACTTAGTCGGACCTGAATTCTTCAGTGCAAGGTGCCATCCAGACACCACACAGAGGGTATACGTGATTCTGAAAAGCAAAATTGGGAAATAGCCTAATGGTGAAGCAATATCAAAAAATATGCCTAATGGTAAAATTTATTATATGATGGAAAATTAAATTCACGAGGGAGGTTATGGAAACCTCACAGATTGGGTAGGGGTGTAATTTTCTATTAAATTGCTAAGTGGAAAATCCCAGAGGCAATCAATATGCTACTTTTGGAATTTTCCTAAATTTCTCTGTAAGACTTTGTGAAAGGAAACTGGGCTAACGTACTATTTAAAATCCTGCATTATATATTTTTGGGAGGATGCTGAAGCAGCAAAGGTAGATGGATGTCATGTGCTGTTTGCTGGATTTTGTGGGTCCAATTAATCTCTGGTACAATGCAGTGAAGTTGTGTCTGAAATGCAGCAGCAGTGTGCCTAAATTTTTCCTACAAAAAGAATATTTTCTCTTTCTTTTTTTTTTTTTTTTTTTCCCCTCCCCAAACAGTCTGCTGATTCCTGTCTGCTAACTAACTTTATTTACAGAACTTAAAGCATTGCTGAAACTGTTGTGTTTGACTCTCATCCTTCCTGGGACAATAGGAGAATTTTTATAAAGCATAAGGCCCTCATTTACAGTTCAGCTCACATGATGAGCTTTATCCTGCATTTGCCAAAGGAATGTGCTACAAAAATCTTTTCTGTTTTCCTCTGTTACTCAATTTTGTAAAACATGTTGGGGTATAACTTAGGAAAACGTGATGGCAGTGTTTTATCAGCTGCTCTCTTACTGGTTTTAGTTCTTCCTTCCCTGTGCTGATATTTTGCTTAAAGGGACACTCATGGTTTTAAATAACATTTCAGTCTGGGCAATGCAATTTCCAGTAATGTTTTATAAGAGTTAGCACATCCCCTTTTTTACCAATATTTCTCATTTTACTTTTCGTGAATTAGAGAGATCCATCCTTTTCATGCAGAATAAGCCTGATCCTGCAAGCTAACCTAATTGTGGTCACTCAGATGAATAAATCCTGCAGCTTTCATTTCTGAAAGTATGAGCCGATGTGGATACCATGGCCCCGATCCTGCCATCTCATCTGCATAAAAGTGAATTAGAAACTAGGACAAGGTGACTTTAGGTCAAAGTCTTGTAGTTATCCACACAACATGTAGGAGGATCCGGTAGCTGGAAACAGTTTTCTGTCCTGCATTTCTGGTGTTTCTCAGCTGGGACTTAGAAAAAACTACACAAACTCAAAGGCTCCCGTGTACAGGGAGCTGTGAGCCTGTGGTTGGGCATTTTGGGGTGGGCATCCTAAAACTGGACTGGGATCATCTGCTCCTTTGTCACAGGCCACCATAGCATTATTCCAGCTGGAGAAACATAGAGATGAAAGTCCTCTTTATCCCATTAGAATAGCTGCCTTGTGTCACCCTAGATAGTCACTGGCTGCATCGCACTTAGGATAAAGTGCACACTGGCTCTGTGGGGCAGACAGCTTTTCATTTCATCTTTTATTTCAGTTTGTGTCTCTTAATATGTTATTATTACATATTAAGAACCCATAGATTTTTTTTTTT
>VYZR01050771.1:7356-24091 GCA_013400675.1 Oxylabes madagascariensis | reverse complement strand
TGGTTCCTCTCTTTGTTTATTCAGATGGCTCACTGCACTGGGAGCAGGAGGAGAGGTCTCCATCAGACAAATCTCCCTCATTCCTTGACCATGCCCCTTCAGCTGAAGTTGAGATCACCAGTTACGTGCTGTTGGCATTGCTCTGCAAACCTAACCGGAATAAAGAGGATCTCACAAAAGCCTCAGGGATTGTGCAGTGGATCATCAGGCAGCAGAATCCCTATGGAGGTTTCTCTTCTACCCAGGTGCCAAAACTACCTTCCACTCCACAGCTAGTCCTAGGAACTGGGTCACTGTTTCAGGGTTTCAGCAGGGCTCTGACTACCTAATCCTGTTTCTCTTTTCTACTTGCTGTCTCTGAGAGAAACCAAACCTTTATATTGGGATACCAAAATAGTTTTTTCCCTCTCTTCTTAACTATAGAAAGGTTAAAACCATGTAAGAGTAATTTGACCTGCAATAAATACAGATATTTGTGTCAGGGATGAGCCTAGAAAACACCAAGTCCCATTGGTTAGATGACCCATGTGTTCTGTGTAGCTCCTCAGAAAACACAGGCTTCATCACTATGAAAAACTCTACAAGTGCACTCTGCTGCTCAAATTTTGTGTTCTGAGACCCTTGTATTAGGAGAGAGATTCTTCTATCCTAAAGCATACATGAGAGGGTGAAATGGCTCCTTTTGTATGGGAACCCTGGAATTATACACAAATTCAGGAAGAAGCAACTGCAGTTGGTATTGCAACAGGGACTTTGATCTCCTCTGCACTGGTCACGCTGTGTAACCAATTTTCTTTTATTATTTTCTTTTTCTTCAGGACACAGTCATTGCCCTTCAAGCACTTGCTGCTTATGGTGAGGCCACCTACAATGCTGCTTCACAAAACAGAGTCAAGATCACTTCCAAAAAGCCTTTTGAGAAGGTATTTTTCGTCAACAATGAGAACAGGCTCCTGCTGCAACAGACTGCCCTCCCAGAGGTCCCTGGGAAATACAGCCTGACAATGAATGGCAGTGGATGTGTATTTATACAAGTAAATGTCTGCTTTCTTCTTCATTGTGTCTCACATTTTGCACACAAGATAGCCATTGTTTTGATGATTTTCTAGCTGACTTCTCTTTATTTTTCCCAATGGCTTGATTTTCCTAAACCATTTAAACACTCTTTTCCCCATCCCAAATGCTGACTCCTGGGGAGTTCTGGCATGGAAAAAGAGTCCTTTCTGATCAACATCTGGTTTCTTTCTGGGTACAAGCACCTTCATTGTTAAAGAGTAGAAGTCTTATGTGTTCACCATTGATGTAAGCAAGGATCTTTCACATAAAACCAAGTGCAACATTGCCAAAAAAATTCGCTAAGTCTGACACTTGTTTTTTTGGAATGCAAAGAAAACCTTTGGCATTCTTGAACAAAAGGGTTTTTTCCTCTTCCAGACAGCACTGAGATACAACATTCACCTTCCAGAGGGGTCCTTTGGATTTCTGCTTTCAGTACAGACATCAAATGCTTCCTGCCCTCAGGATAGACCAGCAAAATTTGATATTGTCCTCATAAGCAGGTAATGTGCCATCAGCAAACCAGCTGTGCACAAGAAGTCAAGAACCACAAGGTGATCAATATGCTGATGATATCAGCCTGTAAGGCACAATCTCCCCAAAGACTGCTGACAGGGCCCTCTGTTGTTTCAGTTACACAGGGAAATGCAGCAGCTCCAACATGGTCATTATTGATGTGAAGATGCTCTCTGGCTTTGTTCCTGTTAAGTCTTCCCTGGATAAGGTAAACTTAGAGGAGCAAGGCTTAATTATTTCCCACAGGGACAGAGGAGAAAACCAGAGGCATGGTTAAGCACCATTCAGCCACAGACCATGTGAGGTGGTTTGCATGGCTGCACTGTTCATCACTGGGTGGAGGAATGACCTCCAGGGAGCTTCAAACACACCGACCCTCCCTTACTTAAAACTAGGAAGGGTTTCAGCTCAAGCCTGAGCAGCTGGCAGCTGTAACTGGGAGCTGGCACTGCCCAGGTAGGGGAAGGGTGGGAAACCTCTCAGACCAGATTTGAAACATAGATCACACCAGAGTTAGGCAGAATTCCCCAAGTGAATTGCAGTGATTTGTGCATTCAGAAAGAGCTCATGCCCCCAAATACGTCAAGTGATAGGTTTTTGTCCATCCTTTCCATCGATTCAGCAACATTTGGACTCTAAAAGTCAACTACCACTCATTGAAACTTGACTAGGAGAAGAATGAATACCACAGACATGGAGCAGTAGGGTCTGAGGCAGCATTTGTTTTGTAATGTTTTACAAATATATTTATCTCTATTTTCTTGTTTCAAAGCACATTGACAGTCATACAGTGATGCAAGTAGAAAACAAGAAAAATCATGTACTCCTTTATCTGCAAAATGTAAGTTCTGGTCACTGTCTGTTTGATTTTCACAAAGGATGGAAACAGCATGTAATAGGTATAACCACAATATGGATATACCCTATATGGTGCATTTATCATGCTCTCTTCCTCAACAGTTTTCTACTGTAATCACTAAGCTGCTTACTTCCCAAACTGCATGTAACTTCCCAACTTTCCAAACAGCTTCAAACTGACACCTGTCCTACCAGCAACTAAAAAATCAAAAATGTTAATTAAAAAAAAGCACATTGAAATGAATCAAATTTTTTTCTCCTTTCAGTAAAAAGCAGATAATCACCAGAAAAGAGGTTCTCTTGTGTGTATGTCTCTTTGGTAGACTTCTTATAAACCTCGGTCTTTCCAACAGGACAGGAAACACTATTTTCATTTTCCTCTGGAGAGATTTTCTTTGCTTCTCTTATACTAGATCATTGCAAAATTTTACTTGTAATCTAATCCCTGAATCAGAATTTACTTAGCAAATAATTTGCTCAGGGCACTGTAGAATTAGCAGAAGCCAATACCCCAGTGATGGACCCTGTAAATTGATTCCCAGTTTCTTGGTGGCGCATAATGTCCATGTCTGAAATGGGAGGGACTAGAATACCAGACTTTATCATCCTGATCATTGGAAGATCCTGGAAAATTAAACTCAGTCCCTTTGGACAATTTTCCCACCTCTGGCAATAGGATATGTAATAATTACAGAATCATATGATACAAGCAGGACAGAAAATCTATTAACTTTTCAGTTCAGTTTCACTTTGGACTCTCCAAACATGTTTAGATAATGGCTGTCCCACATCTGTAGGTGTGGCATCAGTGGGATTTGGAATATGCAACCTGTCAGTTACCACCCTTGTCTGTTCTAGATGGTGTTGTACAAATAAAAAGACTGATGTGATCTCTGACCTTCCATTCCAGATCTCACAGAAGAAAAGGAAAGAGATCACTTTCTCAGTTGAGCAGGACTTTGTAGTGACCCACCCCAAGGCAGCTCCTGTGCAGATCTATGATTACTATGAAACAGGTATGTCTTTGACTTTAACCAGTGTGAGTGTGGGGGAGGGACAGGGACAGCATTAAGAGTGTGCCTTAAGGGAGACTCAGAACCAGCACTCCTCTGAACTCCATCAGTACCTGAGTCTAGGGCCAGGGGAGAGACTCATTTCACTTCATTTACCTCGGTCTCACGCCCAAGGTGACCAACAGGCATGACTAGAAAATACATGCAGCAGAATAAAGGACATTTCAAGGATTTCCAGTTTAAGCATGCATAGGTTATATCCACCTCCAGGGAAAGGCACATGAAGTGCTCTCCAGGGTAACAAGAACATTTCTATTCTTCTCCAGAAGAGTATGCTGTTGCTCAATACTCATCACCTTGCTAGGAGGTTGCTGCAGACATGGACTAAGGATTCAAAAAGGTAAGTGAAAGCCAGAAAATAACCAAACAGGCAGATAAGAAAGTGAAGTATAAAGCAGGAAAAGCAGAGTGAGTAGAACAGTAACCATCCTCGAAGAAATTAAGTCCTCATGAGGCTTCTCAGCGAGCAGGCAGAGACAGTGGCCAGATCCTGTCCCATGACACCAGCGGAATCCAAGTGGGGACCACATTGCTGTCCATGGGAAGAGCTTAGCATCTAGAATGAAAGCCAAAGTGCAGAATAATGGAAAGGCTGGGAAATACCTCAAAGTTTCTTCAAAAGCACGGATGCATACCAAAGAACCATTTACCTGTGGCCATCCTTGAAAGTCTTCCCTCTGGAGCCTATGCTTCCCAGGCCCAAGCAAGGTTTTCCACATGGACTAACAGAAACTTTTTCTTGGACAGTTAATACATTATCTGAAGAGAACATGAGGTGACATGAAACATGGAGGCAGTGTAATAGCTAGTCAGAGGTACAGAGGTATGATGCTGCCTGGCTGTAGAGGAGGTCAGGTCTGCATCCTGCTCAGCACAGCAATTCTGCTGGCTCCTATCTGATGAGCAGTTTCTGAAGAGTCCAGGCATAGCTTGCTGCAAAGACCTTGGCACAGCTTTTTTCTGTTTCCCACAGAAAGAACTGACTACCCTATATTTTGAAAAAAAAAGAAAAAACAACAAAACCCCATGTTTTGTAACCTGCAGCTACTGGCATGTTCTCATTGAGGTCATTTTCTTTTTGATTTTCACCTGCAGGAGCACCATAAATGTTGAACAAGTGGTCAAGCACCCTGTTTTCTTCTGCCATGAAGTCCTGGAAAGGGCCAGTGCACCTTAGGAATCACAGTGGGACTCTGTGGCAGTGATTGAGCTAGTGTCTGATTCTCTGTTTCCTTTCACAGCACATCTCTCCAGCTCTGTAAGACAATCATGTATACCTTTCCACCAATAAACACTTTTACATTGGGCATTGGCTTTTTTTCAGCGTCACAGAACAGGCATTTTGATGATAGTCCATGTGTCACGACTGCTGGCTGGGGGAGGATGAGGAGAGGAGCACTCCTGTCCTGCCTGCAGCACTCTGCAGCCGCGTCCCTCAGCTACAGCTGATAACCACTGGCCACCACTGCAGTGCACATCCTGTTCAGTCCCCTCACACCCAGAGATGGCACCCACTGCTCAGGGCTGCTGGACAGCCCCTCGCCTTTCCCCAGCCCTGCGGGGGCACTGCCTTTGCCCCTGTGGCATAGGAGTAGGGGTTTAGGTGTGGACATCACGGAGTGACTCTGCATCATGCTTAGCAGGGGACAGGGCGAGGAAAGGGCCAGCTTGCCATCCAGACCTGGTGAGTCTCTGGGTTCACATCCTGGATCTCAACCTGCCAGACCCTCCAGTACACAAATCTGGCCAGAGTTTGTCCAAACCGGACCACGATGGAGCACGGTACCAAGACACCAGCAGCCAGCCTCCCCCTTTTCCCGCATCTCTTGTCCTCCCCTGCTTCGTCACGCTTGGAGTCGTGGTGGCTCCTGCAAACACTAACACACTAGCAGAGCAGCATCGGGAGGGCTCGGGAAAGAAACGCGGATGCTGCTCCTCTTTCCCGGGAGCAGCAGGAGCTCCGGCAGCCCTCGCCCATCGCGCCGGGCTCCCGGTGCCGCGGGTCCCTCGCTCCGCTGCCGCACCCCGGGAGCGGGGACGGAGCGAGGCGGGCACCGGGCGTGCAGCCGGGACACAGCGGGACCCCCGCGCAGGGGCCCGAGCAGGAATTGAAGTGCAAACTGCTCAAGTGCCGAGGGCTAGGATGTGTTTCGACAGGATCCATTCCACCAGGAGATTTGCTAAAAACTGCCTGCGGGCTTGCATTTTTTTTCCCGGTGAAAATTAATCATCCAGCCAACACAAGATATTCCTCTCCCCAAATCATTTTTTTTTTCTTTTTCAAAATGCACTAAACCACTTGAGTTTTAGAACTTCACAAGGCTGGCCATACAGGATATGCATGACATTGATGTTATAAAAAGCCATTTTATTAAGTTCCACAGATGAGGAATTTGTGGGACATGAAATAGCTTTGGGTACATTTCTGATCTCCATGCAGAATTCCAAAATTGAAACATCACTGGCAGTAGGAGGAAAAGGAGGAAAGCAAAGAAAGGCTGTAGATTTTGCATTCCTGACACAGCCCAGATTGCAGCAACTGACTTGATTTACATGAGCATCAGGCTGGACTAAAGCAAGAGAAATCAATAGTTACAGTAACGAGGTTGAAAAGGAGAGCAGACCGAGTGCATGTGGATACAGGGTGTATATCTTCCTGAGGAATGTGAGACCAATTAAGTTAAGGCTTCAGCATCTCACATGGAACTCATAAAATTCCCCTCAGGTCTGGCCAAATATTTTATTCTGTTCTGCTGAACATAATTTCTTGGGAAGAAACAAGGTCCTGGTTAAAAAAAAAAAAAAAAAAAAAAAAAAAAAAATAATTTNAAAAAAAAAAAAAAGGCATTTTTATCATACTTTTGAAACCTTATCTTCCTGCTAGGCCAAACCTGACTATTAAAACATGAAATGCTCATTTCCCATTGCAATCTCTTCCTTTGCGCGCTGAAAATGTAATGTTTGTTACCCAGTTTTATCCTTTGACTCCAACAGATAATTGCTGTTTGCAGTCAGATTGAATAAATATCCCATGCTCAGACTCTCCCTCCCGATTTTTACATCTAGATCATGTCTCCCTGGCTTCCACTCCCAAAGGGAACAGCAATATTCTTACAACACATTTCAACACCTCCAAGATGTCTGGAACCTTGGTGTTGTGTTTCAGCTCTAGGTTTTGTGCCACGTACCTGAAACCGAAGCAAGTATATTAATTGTGGACTGAAAAAGCCAGGGACACCCACTAGACTGAATTTCATTTCTTCCTCTGTCATCTGATGATCCCGAGGTGCCAGGGATCTGGGGAGTGTTCCAGGCCTCAGGAGATAGAATTACTGTAATTTCTTAGACATACAGACTAAGCAAACTAAGCAAACGTTTGTTGTCCAAATGTGATAAGATCAGGCTCACTGAGCTGTTACGAGGTACCACAGTGCTGCCAACTCAAAGGCACATGCACTGGCTTACTGTGCTTGGTATTGCACATCTCAGCTTAAAAAAGCTGAAATTGTTGTGCAGGACATTGGACTGAGTCAGCAACACTAAAATAAATGGGAAACTCCCAGCTTCACTATGGGTGTCTGCCAGGGTCCCTGTACCTGCTCTGAAGCTTTTGGATCTCCTATGAGTCCACGCATGGCTCTGCTGGAAGTACATTAAAAGCTGTTCCAAAATGCAATTCTTATTAATAAAAAAGAGCTAATGAAGTATAATCACGTCATAGTGTCTTTGACTAAAATGCTCTGTCAAGTTTACTTCCCTTTTGTGTTAAATAATTCTTTGTTGAGTTTATTTGTACTGTGGGAATTGATTTTCTGCTCATGTGGAGTCCACACTCCAGCATCTGCAAAAGGCTGATGTTATGCCTTAGTTAAGAAGAGGACTTGCAATGACCATACTTGCTTTGAAAAGTGAACATAAACTTTTTTACAGTAGAAGATGAGTCTCATCCACAGTGCAGGCAGCAGGATGCAAAATCTAGAGAAAAAAAATGGGTCTCTCCAGAAAAAAAATGAGCTCTAGTGCAGCAGCATTCTCTTACTTAGGCCTCTCAAATGCTTAACTAGGGTCAGACAAAGGAGTCTTTGGTCCAGGGAGTTTGGTTGCTCCATCTTTTGACTCAAATCCTCTGTGATCCCTGCAGTGTCACAGGTAATAGTGCCAAGCTATTAACAATGGCACAGCAAGATCCCACCTGTATGATTTAGATGTTCAGGTCTTCTTCTCAGCACCAGTGTCAAATATGAAGTGTGAGTAATGGCCAACCAATTCAATGATCAGAGAAGACCAGAAATGTGTCAGAAGACCCTTCAGTCAACAAATGACAATGTCACATTGCTCTGAGGAAACAACTCAGCCTTGTTCCCTGATTACTTCTTTGTTGCCATCATTTGTACCTGGTGGACAATTAGGGAAGTAGGGCTTTGTCTGCACTGAAGTGACCCCCACCATGATTCATCAGTCAGGTGACACAGAAGCATGGTCACATCTCTGGCACCACTGGCTGCGAAACACCAAGCATCAGAGAAGGACTTCCTGGGGAACGTCACTCATACATTTGAATTTTTTATTCAGAGCAACAGTGAAAAGTTTCCTCAAGGATTTTTCAAGTGGAAAAGCAACATAGTGTAAGCTAATCCTGTAGGTCACAGCAAGAGACAACTTCTTTCTGCTTGACCCTTTTGAGGGTCAAGAAATTCCTAAATGCAGAGCATCACATTGCATACAGGACCTAATAGCCTCCTTCAAGGGAACGTCTCACTCTTCCCCTTTCTGATACTCCTGCAGCTCAGCACACTGATCTCCTTTGTGGCACACCTCTGTTCCTGCTGGGCAAACCAGGATCTCCCTTAAGAACATGATTTCAGCAGGGCTTCTGGACCCCAGGCTGTCACACTGTGCATATATAACCTGGCAGCTGGGAGATTTAAAAAGTCCTGTTTGAGAGAGAAGAGAGGGTACATGTGAACAAGGCAGTCAGAGGTAAAGGGAATAAAAATCACCACTGGCTATTGACAGGACTCTGTGCATGCTGCTAAAGTGCTAACCTCACACATTTTTTCAGCCTCCTACCCTTTGGCTCACTACCCATAGGGAGGTTAAGGCTGGGTTATTACTGGAAGCAATTGCATAACTGTGCCAGATGTTTTCTACTTCTCTTCTCTAGCAGTGATAAGCTCTAGGTCTCACTGGCTCCCCTTGCTGTCCTTGCTGTCAAGCCAAGGTGTGTCCCCAAGGTTTGTGCAAAGGTAAAGCACATCTGGGATGTCCTGTGTATTGACTGTGGGATGCACAGCTGAGTCTCTCTTCAGAGCCCAGACCTCTCTTCAGACCTTAGGAGAGGTCTTGTCCTGTTCCCAGGACAGGCTCTGTAGCAGGACACTGTGTTCAAAAGGGTCCTGATAAATGGTGTGTTCTCCAGCTGTGTTACACTGTCATGGCTCACACACCTTCCCCTGACCTGAAATGTCAACTCTGCCCTGCCTGACAAGTTGAAACAGAACAGAGATGCAGGGGGAAGGATTAAATGTGACAATATCTGGTTTCCTTGCCTTGTACTCCACTAGGACTTTCTTGTTTGGCTTTCCTGTAGCATCCTCTAACTCAGAAACCTGGACAAACACACCAGCTGAGTCCCAGCTCCTCTCTGCACTGGGAAAAGGCTCATGTCTTGGGTACCAAACATCTGGCTTAGCTGTAGCACAGAGAGAGCCCTATGGCCTTGCATTGTGTCACCCAGCAAGTCAGAAAACGAGCTAAGCACACAGCCCTTCCCCTTGGCCACCTCAGCTCAGACAGAAGTCTCTGGGAGACAGGGCTGAGGAGCAAGAGCTGCTGCACACCTCTGCAGCAGGTGGGTGTTGCACCAGGTGGGTACAACATGGGCCGTGCCACAGGGAGATGGCACTGGCTCAGCCTTCTGCTGCCTTCTTCCACCAGCCTTCCAGAGGGAGGCAGTGATTTGGAGTTTTACTGTTTTATAGCTCAGTGAACTTTAAATCTAAATGTGAGAGATCTCTGAAATGCCTACATGCTATGAGTATGGGTTTTTTCCACAGTGGCACTTCTGTTCACGACCTTGTGCTATGAAGTATGGATAGTCTCTGGGGATGGATGTCTCATGGCACCTGTGGGTGCCTGTTCTGTTGTTACACAGCCCTTGGGAGAAACATTTTTTCCGTTCCATGTGCTCAATGTTCTCTGTATGAAGCTTGGTCCCTTGCCTTTGCTCCTGCCACAGCACACCTCAGAGGAAAGGCTGGCTCCAACACCGTTCAACCTGACTTGAACATAACTTCAGGGACAGCAGAAGAACCTTCATGAGATGCCTGTACCTGAGGAGAGACGTAGCCCAGACAATAACTTAACAGCCAAGGCTAAGCAGAAAGTCTATATGCATTTAATGTATCTTTTTATATAGTAAAATTTTATCTGAAGAGCCATGTGTCTCCAAAAGAGCACAGTTGATAGTTCTGAGTGCTGTTCTGAGACACATTTGTAAATGTTTTGGCTTTTTCTACCCCCCTCCTTGGCAAAATTCTGAGTAGTACAAAAGTATAA
The DNA here is from genome assembly GCA_013400675.1 of Oxylabes madagascariensis. Lineage (NCBI taxonomy): Eukaryota > Metazoa > Chordata > Aves > Passeriformes > Timaliidae > Oxylabes > Oxylabes madagascariensis. The sequence goes on along the minus strand of VYZR01050771.1, from coordinate 14,030 downwards.
ATAAAAATAGCTTGTCATTCATTACTACATAAGGGATTATCTTCAATTTTCTGTAATATCCAAAAATATCTGCAAACATGCAAGCAGTTTCCTGTTTGTAGGTTTTAAAATTATTAGATATTGTTCGCTAGTTACCTTAGATGGATTTTATATTGGGATTTCAACAATTTATCCTACTCTGTGTGTGCTATGTACTGTAAGTATCAAACAGACACACTGTAGATTTCTCATGCCTGAGTAAAAAACCTTGTTTATAGTCTTTTTTACAACAAACTGTATAAATTTCTTCTAAGGCAAGACCAAGTTTACACATAAAGTGGATGTTTGTTATAATATAGTTGAGAAAGACAGAAAACCCCTACTTTGTATAGGGCTTACCCTACAGATGGCCACCTCACATCACACAAAATACGGTCACAGGACCATTTATAAAATTCAGCCGCCAATCTGGTTTGCAATTTAATCTACAAAGTGCATTAAAATGAAAATAATTCATCGATGGTTTTGCCATGCCTGGATTTACTCATTTGTTCATACGACACCACAGAAATATGAGTTATATTTGACAGGCCAGCTGTCCACGTCTGGGAAAGGCAGTTCATCTGCTGTCAGGTCCTTCTCTCAGGTTAAATTATTCAACAAGCAACTAAAGTGGATAATCTTTATTCATTCTGACATTTTCAGTTTCATTTGAAGTTTAGCTGATGAAGCCATTTTATGGTATTTCATTTCATTTTGTATCTCCCTGTTCCTGCTTGTTGCAAGTTGTAAAATATTCATATTGTCTGAAATTTTCTGATAGATGACCCTGCCTTCGCTGTGGTCTGTGAAGTATTTTGTCTCCTCCACAATGACAAAGCCCTTTTTATGTCTTTGGGTGTTGCTGTTATTCATATTGATTTATCCGGCTACTTTTTCCTGTCATACTTTTTTGTCATATGAAATAAATTGCTTTGGGTTTGTTTGCTTTAGATTCACAGGCTGGGAAAAGTAATATCATAATCTGGATTTCCTTTAAAACAATACCGATTTTTTTTTCTTCTGTGGTATTTTTTCTGCCTTTAGCAGAACAGCTAATACAATTTGTTAATTGGAGCAGTTAATATGAGTTTTGGGTTTTACAGTGGGTTTTTTCTCACCTCTTACCACACAAAGCTGATGTAGGCACTAAGGAGAGACATTCCTTTGCTAGACCTGCTGGTTTCCAACAGGAGTTCTTAGGTGAAAGTGCATAGACCACTTTAGGCATGATACCAGTGTCTTCAAGAAATGTTTCCACAGCTTTTTCTTTTCACACATGCCTGTTCTTCAAAGTCAAAGGTTAAAGTTCAAATTATTGCTTTGCTTTTGCCTTGAGAGTTGAGTGCTGTGCTATAGTCCTTGAGGAGATTGAACAGGAACATATTAGAGAAAACAAGTGTCTTTCTTGGGATTATTTACCTTTGTTGGCAGAGGTTCCAAAACTGCTTAAGACTTCTGGAGCAGACAAAGATTCCCACACATCCTACTGTTGCGATAGATAGTATAGAGAGTATTTACACCCAACCACAGATACCTTTTGTTCCTGCAATTGCAGTCAGCAGTGAGCCACTCTGGTTTTGGACAATTGGCAGTCGCCTACAAAGCTAAAAAATAGAAACTGAAAAGAAATTAGAGGAAACTATACCAGAACAGGGTTAAGGTGATTAAAATTACACAGCTCAGTATCTTACTTTATTTTCAATAGTGGTCATAAACTTGGAGGTGTAGGACACATCAAATTTTTGTGTTATCTTTGCCAGACAAAGCAGTGAGGACCGTACGGCTCAGAAGAAACTTTGTAGAATGAGGCATGCTATGACTGGAATTTATCAATATTCATGATGGTCTGTATTAACTTATTAATTTGATCTTTTGTGTCAGCCATTCCAACTCAAAACAATATATTTCAAAGTGCTGATGAAGAGGAACCATGAAGGAAATATTGTGGAAATTTAATTCAGATTGCTGTGATTGGGTGCTGCCCACAGGGAATATTACCATGTGCTGAACACAGTTCATATCCCCAAGACTGCAGATATCTGATGGGTTAAAGAAAGCAGGGCATGAATCATTCAAAGATTTCTAATATAAGCATTATCCAAATAAATACCCTTCCCCCGCTTGCAGAGTCCCTGGCCAAATACTGTCCCTCTGTTCCAGCTCCTCCTTACCGCCTCTCCCTGTTTCCGGATGGGCCCTGGCCCCCAGCCCTTATCTCCTCCAGCCCCTGGGCTGTTTGCAGAGAGCATTTATAAAGAGGCTGACAGAGCACAGAGTGCAGGGGAATTACAAGGTGCAGGAAAACAGCAGCACTGCTTGGCTCACCACGACCTGCCCTGCACCATGGGGAAGGACAAGCTGCCCAGCAAACCAAACATCTTCCTCCTCCTTCTCCTCTTCCTTCCTGGAAATACTCCTCTCGACGCAGAACCGTAAGCTACACGTGCGGAGGGGGGAGGGAGGTCTGAGTGCTCCCTTTTTCCTTCGGTTTTCTTTCCACTAATAACCAAGGCCTGAGTTTCCTGCCTAGCTCTGACAGTGCTCCCCACTCCCATCCTGTAATCCCCCGGCTGTCCAGCCCTGGGACCCCTCCCCACCACTATCCCTGCCAGTGCCCTTCCACCCTCTCTCCGATCTCTGCCCACAGTGCCCGCAGTCCTGCCCTGCAGCTGCCCGATAGTGCAGATCTGGATCCCCACAACATCTTTGCCTCAGTGTGTTCCTACCTAGAAACCTCCCAGGGCCTGGGGTTTTGCGGGCACGATGCAAGAATCCAGGTGCTTACCTTTCCCGGGAGTATCCTAGTTTCAGTCACTGAGTTACTTCTCTCCATTCCCCTGTTGCTTTCGAGCCAGTTTGTTCCCCTTTCCCCTGCCAGTTTGTTTCCCTTGGCAGCATCAGATGTACTTGTTCTGGGAGAGGATCTGTGACCTAGATTCTCTCCCTGCGGCACGGAGGCTGGTGCCAGCGCCCTCCCGGGACATCCACAGTGGGGCTGTGCAGTGGCACGGCTGTGGCCGCGCTCCGCCGATGGCCCCGGGGAGAGGGGCAGCCGGGCAGGGCACGGCAGGGCTGGAGGCTGGCATGCCCACCCCAGCCTTGCCACAGCACAGTGTTGCTCTAAAGCCTCTTGTCTGGGTGGGAGCGGTGTCCTTCTTCAGACCTTGGCTGCCATTTCTCTTGCTGCGCTGACAGAGGGGCAGTTCTCACCAACGCGGGTCCTGTAATGCTTGCTGCAGAGATTTTATGCCCACGAGCACTGCCACAGTGCTGGCAGAAGGTGCAGCATTACTGCTGCCACTTCCTGTGTGTCAGAGGTAAAATTGTAACTGGGTCAGCGTGAAGGACCTTTGACTCATGCTGTACCATCAGCCTCTCATTCATCTCCCCTGTTTGGGTGCTTCTGGGGTAGATCAGCCAACCAAGTCTGCTTCGGGGTCAGGCAGAGCGCTCTGGTCCTCCTACAGTAATCTCATGTAACTAAGTAATTAAGATTAAGTAATCTTAATTCATTCTTGCCCAACATCGGGGGAAAGCGAATGAAAAAACCATACTGTTCAGACCAATGGGCAACATACAATCACAGAACCATAGAATGGCCTGGGCTGGAAGGGACCTTAAAGATCATTCAGTTCTGAACCCTGTGCCATGGACAGGGACACTTTTCTCTAGATCAGGTTCCTCAGAGCTCAATTCAACCTGGCTTTAAACGCTTCAGAATGGGGTAGCCACATCTTCTCTGGGCAACCTGTGCCAGTGCCTCACCTCCCTCACAGTGAAGAAATTTTCTCCCTAGTATTTAATCTAAACCTACTCACTTTCAGTTTGAATCCATTCCCACTTGTCTTGTCTCTAGGCAATAGTCTCTCTCCATCTTTCTTGTAGGCTACTTTTTGTCCCTCACCCGAGACCCTGGGAGGGAAGAACAAAGAAAGGCTGAGAGAGGTGGGAGAGAGAGGGGTGTCGTTGGGGTCCACAGAAGGAAGACAGGAGCCCAGTAGGGAGGCAGTTCTGAGCAGTGAACTGCTAGGTAGCATAAGGTTTTGTTGTGGGTCCGGGATAGATCAGATGCTGTACACAACACATAAAGGAAGCAGCCCTTGAACCGAAGACAGAAGTTAAACTTCCAACCAAGACTTGGTTACTGTGCCCTATGCAAGTAGAGGTATCACTTCTTTGGGCAAAAATAGCTGCTGCTATTTCTATTTCAGAGGTGGCCAGCTGGACCAGAGACACAAATACATATTAGAAAAAAACATATTCATCAAGTTACTGTAGCACCAGAGCTGGTGACCCAGATAGATGGTAGAAACATCTATGGTGTCCTTTGCAAAAGACTTTTTCCAGGAGGGAAGGTGGGCTTGAGACTTCCAGACGTCCTTTGTAACCAAAACTTCTATGATTTTGGAACAACACAGCCAAAGATATTGTTCTCCTACTCTGGTTTTGCATGTAAGCTGTTTTACAGTGCAGTGAACATGCTTGGGAGTACTCTGCATTTGGTCATAAGTGTGAGGTCATAATGACACTTGAATTGATAGGTGTGGATTTGGGCTGATGAAAATCACTGCCTTCTTTGTCTGGGTGCTTGTTCTAGTATGTAGCTGAGAGTCAATACACAGACAGACATTATTCCACCTTAAGCTGCAGTATTGCCTTCTCTGTATAGACAAACTCATCATTTTTGCCTCAGCCTCCATCTCCTATTCCTCCTTGATGCATGTCTCTGTCAGAGTCACCGCCTCTCTTGTCAGAACAGCTCGTTGCATGCTGAGATCTCTTTTGTCAGCCCAGATGCTTTTTGTCGTGGAATGTCTGTACATGGATTTTATGACTAAAGTTAGTTAAAATGCTCATGGTAATTTAGTTGACCTGTCTCTTCTCAACAACTCATCTCAAAGCACCTAAAGAAGGGTCTATAAACAGCATGGTTTATATCATTGTTTCAAGGCAGGGAAGCCAGCCTAAGGGGAAGTTCTGCAAGTTGGCCAAAATTTCAGCAGAATAGTGAACAGGAAGAGAAATGAGGCCAAATTCCCCACGAACTAGGTCATGCTGTCCTTTCTGTAGGCTGCATATTATTGTCACATTGCCAGTGCCACTGATGGGGGACAGGGGGAATGGCATTACGGGAAGCAGTATGGGCTGAAGCTGGGGTAAGAAGGCTGTGGAAGAAAGGAAACGCTGGAGAAAGTAGAGAGTCACAAGTTGTAACTCACTCTCTGGGAGGCTGGAGTTCCCTCCTTTCACAGCTTCTGCAGCAGCACTGGCTGAGCAGAGTTGCCAGCAGGGTCCTCACTACATTTCATTACAGTGCTGCCTCACGGTGAAGGAAATGCAGGTACTGCCTGGATCTCACTGCCTCCACAATGGCTTTAGGACTCCCCAGAAAGCTCAGAGCCCAGGCAAAAATGTAGCTGTGGATGGATTCATCTGTATTTGTCCTCTATTCCTTTCTGAACACCTCCCTCTGTTTGTTACTTATTAATGATTGAGAATTTTCCAAGACTGACCAACAGTGTTCAAGTCTGAGTGGTAGGAGCTGGCTTGTTATTTTCCCTTTATGAACAGGTCATTTGCTATTTTTGCTACTCACTTCTATCATACAAAAAAATCTTTTCCACAAATATGTAAGTCAATTTTTAGAATTTTCTTATCCTGCACAATTATGAGAAAATTGTACTTCCAAGATCATTTAGTTATGTACTGAAGAACAGGGGTCTCAACACAAACTCTGGAGGTTTTCACTGGTTCCTACCCCTGCTGTCCTATCTTTCAACCAATTAATCCAGGACAGAATTAATAATTTGATTTATTAGTAAAATGAACCCTTTTATTGAATGGCAGCTTAGTTTAGGGGTCCTTTGTGAGGGACCTTTGTCAAAAGCTCTTTGAAGATGCAAGTACACTTGAGTTGCAATAAAACACTACAGGCTGAAATCCTTTGTGTGCTCGTCTTAATAAGATCCCAAACTGCAAGCACTCACATCTTTGCTCAGCATGTGAAGGATTTGGAAACCTGGATAGGCAAAGACTGGAGCAGCCAGACAAGTGGGTGGGTTTTTTTTCCTCAGCTGTTTTTAGCTAATGCCTTTGAGTCTCAAAAGGAGATTGTGGGATATACAAAATTCAATTAACAGCCTGAAACCTTTCAAACCGTCCTTACTCCCTGCTGTGAAGCCAAACAAAACATCCTTTGTAAAGCACTCTCTATTAGCATAGAAATTGTTCCTTCTACTGCAAGCGTTTTCCTGCTTTTAGGCTAATTAGTTAGACCGTTTAATATGTATAAACCCAAAATAAAATGAATGCTCATGTTATATGCACTGCAATTCGCAGGGATGTAAATGGATTAGGCATGCTAATTTGTTAATTTCCCTTCACTTAATACTGTTGCCTTAAAAACTGTTTCACATTTCTCATCCTTCTTGCTTCCCTCTCTTCACAGGCAGTACATGGTGCTGGTGCCCTTTCTGATACACACGAATTCTCACGAGAAAATCTGCATTCAGCTGACGTACCTGAACGAGACTGTGACGCTGAGTGCCACACTCGAGTACCAAGGGGAGAACAGGAGCTTGATTGATGATGTGGTGTCAGAGAAAGACGTGTTCACCTGCATCCCTTTCTCTGTGAGTATCTCATCCTCATGG